>ML661908.1:2246756-2263568 GCA_007570785.1 Antilocapra americana | reverse complement strand
TGTGTGTGTGTGTGTGTGTGTGTGTGTGTGTGTGTGTGTGTGTGTGTGTACTTCAGGAAGGTAAAATCAAGATAAAGCCTAGCACTGTAAGATGGTGTGCAGAGAACCATCAGCTCTTTTCCCCAATGTGGCCAAAGAGGTTAGCGCTCTAGCGTCAGCATGAAACTGTCTTCCAAAGTTAGTTCAAAGTCAAAATCCAGACAAGGCCCACGATTTTATTGAGCCAGTCAACCTCTGGACTTTTCAGTCTTATAACCACCTTTAAGCTTTAAACCAGTTTGATCTGGACTTTTCTGTTAGATGAAATCAGAAACAGCTTCACTATCTTTCTATGTTTATTATGTATCAGTATAAATTGTTGTAGAAAATATAGTAATTTGCATACTATAAAAATCCAATTACTATCAGTTTTATAATAAAAAACTTAAGTAGTTATGTTTACATGCACTATGATATTTCTGGAATTCTATTATTATTTCAAAGAATGTTCACCTAGTATTCATGGACATACCTCATTTCAATGGGCTTCATTTTATCATCCTTCATAGATCTCATTTTTTTTTTACAAATTGAAACTTTGCAGCACCCTTGCATTGTCAGATGATGGTTAGCATTTTTTAGCAATAAACTACTTTTAAGTAAGATATGTACATTTTTTCAGGCATAATACACTTAATATACTATAGTAACTTTTATATGTACTTGGAAAACAAAAAAATCATGTGACTCACTTTATTGCAGTGGTCTGAAACTGAATCTACAATATCTCCAAGGTATTTTCATATGTAGAATGAAGCTGTTATATATACCTTTTAAAAATTAGTATCTATAAGTTATACATACTTATGTTAGATACATTACATAATTTTGAAATGAATTTCATATTCTGTTTAGGATACAGGAAGAGCTTACCTTCCTGACAGTATTTTTCTATTTTATACCTCAAACATCATTGAATTCTAAATGAAACTAAGTCTAACTTTAGTATCCACTGAAGATACTGAGGTGTATCTCAGGAAATTTCCTGCCTAGATCTGGAAGGCTTGAAAATGTCTAGCTATGAACTTATTTCTGAAATCACTCAAAAAGAGCACAAACTGGGTAAACAAAGCATAGACTGAAATTGAATGCATCCAATATAATGTTGCAATACAGGACGAAGAGCAGAGGAATGGTTGGAGGAAGAAAACTTGGCTTTAATTAGAAATGAGCCTTGGGAGTTAAAATATAGGTATTTCTGAGAAGATAAATCCAGAGGGTGTAGCTTCGGTAAGGTATATGCATAACCTTTGTTGAATTGCACACGGGGACATGTAAGTAGGCATGGTTTTATGGCTAACAAATGCAGGTCACACACAAAGAACACCAGCATCAGATGTGTTGTCTACCTGACATCATTTAAACATGCACGGTAGAAATACACATATTCTGTACTGGCTGTGCTTTTGTTAATTCTTCATCTCTGATAAATTGACCAAAGTCTGTTGACCACCACAGGCTACTGCATTGCTTCAGATAATACGGGGCTCCCCTGGTGGCTCAGATAGTAAAGAATTTGCATGCAGAGCAGGAGATCCAGGATCAATCCCTAGGCCAGGAAGATCCCCTGGAGAAGGGAATGGCAACCCATTCCAGTATACTTCTCTGGGATAGCCCATGGACAGAGGAACCTGGTGGGCTACAGTAGTCCATGGGGTTACAAAGAGTCAGACATGATTGAGCAACTAACACACCACCCACACACACACATAAATGATAAGCCCCATTACTAGGAATATTTCAGATGGGAGAATCCAAGTAAAATACATAGAAATAAAAATACTTTTGCATAATACAGTAAAAATATCAATAATTTAAATAAATATAGTTTGATTATAAAAAGTAGAGTTGGTATGAATGAATGATATTACAGATGGAAAAAAATGGGGTAAGAAACATATTCTTGAAATAAATGGAAAATTTCTTTCAATTTTAATTTTAGGTTCTTTTTTTTTTTGGATAGTGAGCTACAACTATGTTCAGACAGCTCCAAAATCACTTCTAGGTCTGCCACTTTCTGGTTCTGTGATAAAACCTCCTTTGGCTTTAGTGTATTCAAGGTACAACAGGGATATCACTTTTAAGCTTACTATGAGGATTAAGTGAGAAAATGTGAGTAAAATGTTAGAAAATGAAAAAAACAATTAATGTCTATATAAAATCATTCATTGAAAAGACAAAAAAAAAGAGTTATTATAGTTATGTTGGATAGAAAAGCACTGGCTCCTGAAACAATCTCAGTTCAGTTCAGTTCAGTCACTCAGTTGTGTCTGACTCTCTCTGACCGCATGGACTGCAGCACTCCAGACTTCCCTGTCCTTCACCAATTCCCAGAGCTTGCTCAAACTCATGTCCATTGAGTCAGTGATGCCATCCAGCCATCTCGTCCTCTGTCATCCCCTTCTTCTCCTGCTTTTAATCTTTCCCAGCTTCAGGGTCTTTTCCAATGAGTCAGTTCTTCGCAGTAGATGGCCAAAGTGTTGGAGTTTCAGCTTTAGCATCAGTCCTTCCAATGGAGAGTCATGATGGATTTCCTTTGGGATTCACTGGTTTGATCTCCTTGCTATCCAATGGACTCTCAAGAGTCTTCTCCAACACCACAGTTCGAAAGCATCACTTCTTCAGTACTTGGCTTTCTTTATGGGCCAACTCTCATATCCATATGAGTACTGGAAAAACCATAGTTTTGACTAGATGGACCTTTGTTGGCAAAGGAATGTCTCTGCTTTTTAATATGGTTTCTAGGCTGGTCATAGCTTTTCTTCCAAGGAGCAAGTGTCTTTAATTTCATGGCTGCAGTCATCCTCTGCAGTGATTTTGAGCCCAAGAAAATAAAGTCTGTCACTGTTTCCATTTTTTCTGCATCTATTTGCCATAAAGTGATGGGACAAGATGCCATGATCTTAGTTTTTTGAATATTTAGAACAACTTTTTCACTCTCCTCTTTCACTTTCATCAGGAGGCTTTTTAGTTCTTTTTGACTTTCTGCCATAAGGGTGGTGTCATCTGCATATCTGAGTTTATTGATATTTCTCCCAGCAATCTTGATTCCAGCTTGTGCTTCATCCAGCCCAGTGTTTCTCATGATGTACTCTGCATATACATTAAATAAGCAAGTTGACAATAAGCAAGGAGCCTTGACATGCTCCTTCCCAATTTGGAACCAGTCCATTGTTCCATGTCTGGTTCTAACTGTTGCTTCTTGACCTGCATACAGATTTCTCTGGAGGCAAGTAAGGCAGTCTGGTATTCCTGTCTCTTTTCTCCACAGTTTGCTATGATCCACATAGTCAAAGGCTTTGGCATAGTCAATTAAGCAGAAGTATATGTTTTTTGTTTTTCTGAAATTCTCTTGCTTTTTCTACGATCCATTGTATGTTGGTAATTTGATTTCTGGTTCCTCTGCCTTTTCTAAATCCAGCTTGAACATCTGGAAGTTCTTGGTTCGTGTACTATTGAAGCTTAACTTAGAGAACTTTGAGTATTACTTCACTAGTGTGTGAAATGAGTGCAATTGTACTCATCTAACACAATCTAAACAATGCAATAGCTCAATACAATTTAGCTCTTACTCATATACAGTCTAGAGTGGGTGTTCAGGATCCACACTCACAGAAGCTCCATTGTGTTTAATACCCAGTTTACAAGGAAATTCAGTTATCTGCAACTCAGTAAGGTAGAAGATAAAAAGTATGAGAGACTTGGAAGGATATTTTATGGCTTGGCTGCTCTCATTCTATTTTAAACTGAAATACCTTCCACCTTTACTTGCAAGGGACTTGGAAATGTAGCTGTGTGTCCAAGAAAAAGAGAGACATGCTATTGGAGAGTTCATAACCTTTGCACAGGCAGCACCTCAAGCCACTAAATATCTACATGTACCCTTCTTTCTACAGAGAACACAGTTTATCCCTTCCCAAAGAAGATAAGCCAAAGTCCCTTCCAGTACCTATATTCATACAAAATTATAGAGTGTCTGGGTGATTCACAATCTTTAAAATCAGGACTAGGACTGGTGGTGATGCCTTATCCTTCAAGGATTTATAAAATGAAATACATGTTCTTTGCTTTCCCCTACATCCGAAATCCATATGACAGAGGATAAAACAAAGATAAGAGTAGTAACATGTTTATTCTGTAAATGGGAAAAAAGAACTTGGAGGGCTCAAGATGGTCCTCCTCAAGATAGGAAGATCTTCACCTCCCACTGTGGTCACAATAAATCTACAGATGGAATAATTCCAGCTTGTGCTTCAAGAATGGAATAATTATCTCTGAAACAGACCTGAAAATTGGATGAACAGAGTTTCCACAACAAAGAGTGGAAGGGTGGATAAATAGAAGAAGCAGTGATGTGGCCGTGCCAAGGCAAAAAGTCACAACCCAGCTGTGGCAATCCACAACTAGGAAGGATCTTCCTTTTTTTTTTTTTAATTTATTTTTTCTGAGGAACAAAGGAATTTAACTCTCCATCAGGTACCTCCGCCTTTAGATCTTACACAGGAGAAATCTCCTTCAAAAACCTGACTTTGAAAAGCACTAAGAAATATACACTATTGCACTATCACTGTTAGAGTAAGATGGAGATATTTAAAGTGTAAGACCTTTTTTGTAACTGATGGAAGGCAACAAATTTTAACATCTGATGCCCTCTTTAGCTATGACTTATGATGGACTTAGCTTTAATATTAATTTGTTTTAAATACTGTAAGAGAATCCTTTTATACATAAAGAAGAAAAGATGGACCTTTATTATATATACCTTAAAAATTGTTTTTGGTTTTGGATATGTTTGGTAGGCAGGTACTTTCAACAATGTAAATATTGTTTGTAATCATGGAGTTGCTCATCAATTTTAGTATCTTTTGATGATATTCCCTGAAACTCTTATTGCTAAATGGGGATTCTCTGTTTCCATCATTTCTTCTAATTGTATTGATTAGAATTTCATTGTTGGAGGAGATTTCTCTTCTCCTCCATTAATTATGTAACTGTGTGATAAATATATGTTTTTTGAATTACAATTCACATATCATAAATTTACAATTTCAATGTGTACAATTCAGTGATTTTTAGTGTATTCATGAGGTCATGCACCAAGCACTGCTCTCTAATGTCTTAAAATGTAATCATGTCAAAAAGAAGCTCCTCGTCCATTAGCAAAAACTTTTTGTTTTCCTATCATGGGCTCCGAGAAATCATTTATTTTCTATCTCTATGGATTTTTTCATTCTGCACTTCACCACTGTACTCCAGTTCTCTCCATACTATCATGCACAAACACACTCATTCAAGTGTGAAAACATATATGCACACCAATTTTCCTTTAGACATTTTTTTCCACTCCTTATTTGCAAATGATATTGCTCCTATCTGGCTGAACTTAAACAGACATATTTTCTCAAAACCATCTTTCTCCTTGAAGTGCTTTCTCTGACCATCTGGAAGATGATTATATTTTCCAATAGTCAACATTCTTACCTTATATCAAAAAGTATATGGTAATAGTTGACAAGCTCTTAGATAGCAGTAGGATACATCTGCATTTATTTATATCTCTGGGGTTCCCTGGTGACTCAGTTGGAAAGAATCTGCCTGTCAATGCAGGAGACATGGGTTCAATCCATGGATCAAGGAAGATCTTCTGGAGAAGGAAATGGCAACCCACTCCAGTATTCTTGCCTGGGCAACCCGTGGACAGAGAAGACTGGAGGGCTATATACTCCATGGGTCGCAAAGAGTCAGGACTTAGCAACTAAAACAACAAAAGTGGTTTTTGCACATCATACCAAAGTTTTTATGGTATTTTGATTTGTCTAACAGGTAATACAAAGAGTAGATTGTTATGGGGTATTCCACATAAGGAAAACAATATTACAAATTCTGAATTTCAATTATAGGATGACTTTTTTCCTGGTTCATAAAAATTTTGATCTTTTTAAAATGTAGCTATTAATTATTTTCAAATGAGATGGTTGCAGCTGCTTGGATCTGAAATCCAGTTACCTTCCTTACTAAAATATGTGCTAAAATAGTGTATATTATATTTCTAGAGTTTGAAAGTTTAATTCCATGAATGAGTATTAGTTTTTAAGAAGAGATATAAATTATCAACTTAAAAATGTTGCTATACGTTTTGAAACTTGACTAATGCAGATACTCACATGTAAACTCATATCTCATAAGCTCTTTAATTATCAGTTACCTTAAGAATAATTTTTAAGTTCCTATTTGTGACAAAGTTTTACCTTTTCCAATTAAAATATTTTCAGCTATAAAATAAATTCACAGCTAGTGTTTTGAAATATTGAGCCAGATATTTAAAAAAAATTTTTGTGTTCTTTAAGTATTCACCCAGTTAACAGTTATAAAAAGCATCTTGATAGAAGGCATTAAGCCTGAAAATGCTGTTGATGAAAAAAATTACTTATACTCACACATATACAATGTGTGAATATGGACATGTTTTATGGATTTTATTATGTCTAATTCAATTAGAAAAATCAAAATCAACTGCTTGGGAGTATGTTTGGCATGTAAATTTCTTGCTTGGCCAACACTCTGTTATAGTAAATATGTGGTTTTAAATAAACAACTGTAATTTAGAGCAAGTAGTTAGCCATGTCTGTTAAGTGGCAGAATTTAGCTCTCTTTCAGAGAGCCCAGAGTGGCACCCCACCATTGAAAAGGAACAGGAAGGGTGAGTGGTAAGCCAGTGAGCCTTGGAAGCATAGACATGAAACTTACACTGAGCAATGGAAATGGCTCATTCAGTGTGCCACTGTGGTTGATAAGCTTACCATCTGTGTTATGTGGTTTTCATTTCTAATCCAAATAAATGGAAAGCTACAACAGATGTAAAAACTTCTTGGATGCTGAGTGTCTTCTGTAACCACATAACTTTGCACCTCATATTTAAGCAAGGGTTTTGCCTTGCATTTAGCCAATAAGTATAAATGACTTGCATTCATTTTTGCTCTTTCACTCTCTCTACAAGTTTCCCATTCTTTCCTGTTTGAAAGATTATTGAATCTATAGAGATGTTTCTTATCTCGAACAAAAACACAGCACTGTTCATCTACGCATAGTTGTCCCTGGCAACTTAAGGGAAATGGCTATAAAATACCTTTCCAAATACAGTAAACATAAATATTTTATTTTAGAATTTATTAAAGGGAAATGAAGAGATAATGTGTTTGTTTTTGTGTATAAGTCTAAAACAGGCCTTGAATTTTTATGAGTAATAAAAATTGTCAATAATATTTCGAACCAGTTGTAATTGGTTATTTTTCTAAAACTTCTAGGTAAAGCCATCAGAACTCTCTGCTGCAAAATAAGGTAAAGAATATGATGGTAAATGTGTGCAAATTTTCTTTGACTTGTACCTGCTGCCCCAGAAACATGAGTTTGTAAGACACTTGAGAAAATGTTTTGGTTCTCCATTAAATACAATGAAATTGCCTAGATTAGGTTTAGGCCCTTGAAACAACCTTGAAGAAAGAGAAGAATCAAACCAAATAACCTGAAAGATTGCAGCAGCACATATTGTGCTTTTCCCGTCGTGAATCCAAAAATAACAAAAAAATATCAATGCTAGATTGTGTTTTCAATCTGTAGTACAAATATTTGCCACATTAATCTTGTTTAATAATTGCATTTATTTCAGAACAAATGGCTAATTACATTAATGACTTGCCTTTGAGGTTACTCTTGGGAATCCTAAGACTGTGAAGAAAATGTACAGCAGTTTCCTATTTGAAGCAAGCTCATATATATTACATAGATTTTCAAATGCTATGCTTTTATACATAGTAAGTTACAGGAAAAAGAGTAGACTACTGGCAATTATAAAATTGTGGTCCTGTATTTGCTGGTTTAAAAAGGATGATGGTTTTAGACTTCCTCATATTATCCCAGAGGAAATGTCTTTTGACTTCAGCATGTACTACAAGAACAGGTACCAGAGTTAATTTCCAGTGAGGCCAATATTTGAGAGGTGTTCATAATGATAGCACAGTTTAAGATCTTTGCAACTTCTGTGCCATTTCTATAACCATGAGAAGTCACATGCAACTGACAAGTTATAGTTCTCTATGTACCTCCTGATGGTGTTTTATCTTGCTGAGAGATGATTATTTTATATGCATATGAAAGATTATTCTTATTTTAGAAAGGAATTTTACTCATACTAGGGTAAGCAAGGGAAATACAGCCACAAAAGGAAAGAAATGAAGCATATTCCACATCTGAACATAAACGCTGATGTGAAAATGATATATTCACATTTCCAATGACAGATTCAACCATTAATAGGTTGGAACAAGTATTAGCTGATCGTGTAGTACTTCTCTTTGGTGCCTTGATGAAGGTTGACATTTTTGACATTAAGGGTTAATTAGTTGCCACTCAGAATGAGGTCACAAATGGCTAATTGCACCTTCAGCTAGGTAATTACTGTCATGTATCAAATTCTCATTCCATGTAATTATACAGGAATCAGGTGCTCTGACTGCTCACCTAGGGATACGTTTGCCTTCCAAGTCCTCTCTGTGGGAATTCCAAAGTTTCACATAGAAGGTGAATTCACTTGCAATTTGACCTGATGACTAATTTGTTATGCAGAAGATTCCATGCCACCTTTTCAAATCATGGTCCTAAGGATGTCATCCAGTCATGCTTTAATGTTTCTGGCTTCTCTGATTCTATAATTTTGCTGCTGCCAGTTCCGATATTTCTGTTCACAGGTTAGGTGTTCATTAAATTCATCTGGGCTATTCCAAACCTTCATCTTCTTTCCCCCAAATAATTGCTGAAGCTTAGCTTATCATCAACATTTACACAAAATGGCTGGATGCCTCTTAAATAGAGAATCAAGGCAGGGCACAGGTATATAAAGTGAAGATTTCTCCTGCTGTGATTCTATATTCCGTGGGTCTGGCTAGCACTTTGGTTTTGCATCATTGCTCAGATAAGAATGAAGCAGCTCAGGCATTTTATGAGAAGAAGGTCATAATACTTCTAAATTTATGTCCCTCTTCATATCACTGGAATATACTTCTGGGATAGACTGGAGAGCCCATTTTCCTGGTTCTCAAAGCACAGGGTGTGGGTGATTAATTTAGCCATTCCTATCCTCTCCAATCTGATGCCGCCGTCAATATTAATAGTTAGAAACATTAGGTTCTGCACTAATAGGCATTCCTTCCTCATTAACCAGGCAGTTTAAATATTCTGCAGGGTAATTGAAAGTTGAAATTTATAGGTGGGCCATTCACCACCCTTTTTCTGGCTTGAAGAAGAAAAAAACGTCTTGATTCAATTTAGTTATAATGTGTATATGTGGGGTGTTGTATATGAAATTTCAGTGTGTCATAGAAAGGTTTCATTGGCACTATGTAGGTAAAATAATCAAATTTCTGATACTGTAGGTGTATGCATTCACATCTTCTATTTGAGAGAGTTAAGCTCCCTTACAGTTGCTGTATGCACATGATCTTTGAGAATGAAATATTTCCTCTGGGTCTAATAATACATTTCTTAAACAGCCCTTATGCTCAAGAATTCCCATGGAAGATACTGACAGTCACATAAATGTGTTTCAAGTCTATGTCCATTGGCGACATAAAATAGAATTATTTCATTTCCTTTCTCTATAATGGACATACAAACAATGACTAACACCTGTATGGTGCTTTAGTGTTTATAAAGAAATTTCAAACATTTTATCCTACTTAATCCTCAGTATAAACTCGTGAGCAAGGACTTCTAAGACATGACTTGTTTTCAGATGGGATGTACAATATGTATTTGCCAAGTTTCTTATTTCCAAATTCATTATGAGAAATTTACATTTTATTAAACAGAAAATATCTTGAAATTTCTGATATAATGAAACTGCTTTTTTTCTATATGCATTTATTATTCAAAGAGCAATATAAAGGTATTCTATTATTTTTAATTTTGTATCAATGAAAATCATCCTAGTTATCAAGTAGTCAACTGTAAATGGAGATCATTTTCAGATTATATATTTTTTCTAATCAAACACATAAAGAAACATAAGTGTAAACTCCAAGTAACAAACTCTTATATTAAACATGACATACACATAGGGAAAACTATCACTGAATTGAGAGTCTTAAGATCAAAAACTCTGTAACTTACATCCATCTGGAAGAGAAACACCTATTCAACTTCTAATCATGGCCAAACAGCACCAGTGATTCCTAGCGCATAAGAATGAAAGCTTGGAAGTTATTTTTAAAGGATTTCTGAAGCCCTCATCATAATAGGAGAAACTGACTTTCAACAGTAAGTTATTCTATTAATTAAGTATAATTTCAATAAGCACTGCAAAGGAGATATAAGTGATAATCAAAGAGCACACAGCAGAGATAGTAGATTGGCCCAAGAAAAGTTCACTAAGGAAAAGCCATTTCATCTGAAACCTGAAGGATAACTAGAAGGTAGGGATAAACTTTTAATAGTAAGGAAACATAAGATACAAAAAAAGAGCTTGAAGTAGGATGGACTGTGGGGCTTGCTGGGTGGCTCAGCTGGTGAAGAATCTGCCTGCAATGCAGGAGACCTTGGTTAGATTCCTGGGTCAGGAAGTTCCCCTGGAGAAGGGATAGGCTACCCCTCCAGTATTCTTGGACTTCTCTGGTGGTACAGGCAGTAAGGAATCCACATGTAATGTGGGACTTAGGTTCAATCCCTGGTTTGGGAAGATCCTCTGGAGGAGGGCATGGCAACCCACACCAGTATTCTTGCCTGGAGATTCCTCATGAGTGGAGGTGCCTCGGGTAGCAGAGTTGGACAAGACTGAGCAACTAAACAAGGAGCACAGGATGGACTACAGAACTCCGACTTACAAAGGCAGATATGACACGGGTGAAAGAGAGTAGGGGTAAATGTGGCCACAGATAAAGCAGGTAAATCAGCAGAAGCCAGATCCTATATATTTTAGAATAACTTACACATTTTATGAATAGAGCTTGACATAACTTTGATAAGGATTATGCTGAATCATAGCTCATTCAGCATATGTGGGAAGTATTGTCATCTTAACAATACTGAATTTTCCCACAGGGATGTTGCACCATCCTATTTTCTCTCAATAATATTTTGTATGCTTCAGTGTATAAGCCTTTTCTTATTTTTAAAAATGTCATCTTCAGATTATGATATCTGCTTTTAAAACATGTTTTACATTTATAGAGGTATGTGACAAAAAAAATTGCAACATAAACTGTACAGTGGGATGATTTGGTACATTTATACACTGTAAAAGGGTTATCCTCATTAAGTTAATTAACACATCCTATGAGGTTGGGGATTTGTTTTTATTTATTTGTTTGTTTTTTAGATTCCACATATGAATGAAATGATTTTGTATTTGTCTTTCATTCTAATGCCTTCAGGGTCTACCCATGTTGTCACAAATGGCAGGATTTCTTCATGTATTATGGCTAAATGACATTCTTTTGTATTTATACACCACAGTTCCTTTCTCTCTTTATTCATCAAGGGATACTTAGATTGTTTCCCTGTCTTAGTTTTTGTAAACAATGCTGTTATAAACATGGGGGTGCAGATATATTTTCAAGACAGTATTTTCCTTTCCTTTGAAATATATTCCCATAAGTATAATTTGGGGTCATGACAGTTCAATTTTTAATTTTTTGAGAATTTCCCCACACTGTTTTCCAGAGTAGCTGTACTAATTTACAATCCCAATAGCAGTGAACTAGGACTACATTTTCTCTATATCCTCCATAGCATTTGTTATCTCTTGTCTTTCTAATGCTGACCATTCTAACAGATGTGAGATAATATTTCAGAGTGGTTTTAATTTGCATTTCTCTAATGACTAGTGAGTGATGTTGAGCATTTTTTCATGTTCTTGTTGGACTCACATATTTTTGGGGAAAATTTTTATTGTGGTATCTTGCCCAATTTAACTGGTTATTTGATTTGTTGCTATTTAATTGTATGAGTTTTTTTTTTGATATTTTGGACATTAACCTCTTATCAGATATGTATGACTAATTTTTAAGAATATCTATCATGAATAGAGGCTAAATTGTGTCAAATGCTTTTTCTATATTTTTGAGATTATCATATAATTCTTATCTTTCAATTCCATTAAGTATAGATGTGATAAATCCATTTTTGAGAACAGGATATTATAGTCCTCAACTATTACTATATTCCAGTTTATCTCTCCTTTAAACTTAGTTTTGCTTTATATATCGATATACTACTGTATTGAGTGGGAAAGCTGAGCACCAAAGAATAGATGCTTTTGAACTGTGGTGTCAGAGAAAACTCTTGAGAGTCCCTTGAACTGCAAGAAGATCCAAACAGTTAATCCTGAAGGAAATTAGCCCTGAATATTCATTGGAAAAACTGATGCTGAAACTGAAACTCCAATACTTTGGCCCGCTGATGTGAAAAACTGACTCATTTGAAACGACCCTGGTGCTGGGAAAATTGAAGGCAAGGCGGGAGGAGAAGGGGGCAACAGAGGATAAGGTGACTGGATGGTATCACCAAGTCGACGGACATGAACTTTAGTAAACTCCAGGAGTTGGGGATGTACAGGGAAGCCTTGCATGCTATAGTCCATGGGGTTGCAAAGAGTTGGACACAACTGAGTGACTGAACTGAACTGACTGAGTGAAGAAATATTTACAGTAACTTAAATTTTTATATCTTCTTGATGTATTTTTAAAACTTATTTTTAATTGGAGGATAATTGCTTTACAATATTGTGTTGGTTTTTGCCACACCACAATGTGACTCAGCAAGAAGTATACATGTTTCCACTCCTTCCTGAACCTCCTTCCCACCCCCCAACCCCATCACAATGCTCTAGGTTTTCACAGAGCACCAGTTTGACCTTCCTGTATTACACAACTTCCCACTAGCTAGCTGTTTTAAGTATCTGGTTCCAGTTCAGTTGCTCAGTCATGTCCGACTCTTTGCAACCCCATGAACCAAAACACTCCAGGCCTTCCTGTCCATCACCAACTCCCTAAGTCCATGCAAACCCATGGCCACTGAGTCGGTGATGTCCTCCAACCATCTCATCTCTTTCGTCCCCTTCTCTTCCTGCCCTCAATCTTTCCAAGCATCAGGGTCTTTTGCAATGAGTGAACTCTTGGCATCAGGTGGTCAAAGTATTGGAGTTTCAGCTTCAGCATCAGTCTTTGCAATGAACACCCAGGACTGATGTCCTTTAGGATGGACTGGTTGGATCTCCTTGCAGTCCAAGGGACTCTCAAGGGTCTTCTCCAACACCACTGTTCAAAAGCATCAATTCTTCAGTGCTCAGCTTTCTTTATAATTTAACTCTCACATCCATACATGACCCCTGGAAAAACCATAGCCTTGACTAGATGAACCTTTGTTGGTAAAGTAATGTCTCTGGTTTTTATTTATTTTTATTTATTTATTTATTTTTTTATGTTTCTTTTTTTTATTAGTTTCGCCAAACAATGACATGATATCACCATGAGTTTACATATGCTCCCCCTCCAGAACCCCCCTCCCTCCTCCCTCTCCCCAGGAAATCTCGTTGCACCAGCCCCGAGCATCAATCCTGGGCTGGAGATTGATTACACATATGATAATTAACATGTTTCAATGCCATTCTCCCATATCATCCCACCCTTTCCCTCATCCACAGAGTCCACAAGTCTATTCTATACATCTGCGTTCCTTTTGCTGTCTCTCATACTGGGTTCTCGTTACCGTCTTTCTAAATTCCATATATATGCGTTAATATACTGTATTGTTGTTTTTGCTTCTGGCTTACTTCACTCTGGATAATGGGCTCCAGTTTCGTCCATCTGAGTAGAACTGATTCAAATGAATTTTTTTTTAATGCTGAGTAATATTCCATTGTGTATATGTACCACAGCTTTCTTTTCCATTCATCAGTTGATGGGCATCAATAACTACTTAAATGTAAATAAATTAAATTCTCCAAAGAAGACATAAAAATGGCTAACAAACACATGAAAAGATGCTCAACATCACTCATTATCAGAGAAACGCAAATCAAAACCACAATGAGATATCACTTTACACCGCTCAGAATGGCTGCAATCCAAAAATCTACAAGTAATAAATGCTGGAGAGGATGTGGAGAAAAGGGAACTCTCTTACACTGTTGGTGGGATGGCAAACTAGTACAGCCACTATGGAGAACAGTGTGAAGATTCCTTAAAAAACTGCAAATAGACCTGCCATATGACCCAGCAATCCCACTACTGGGCATATACACCGAGGAAACCAGAATTGAAAGAGCCTCGTGTACCCCAATGTTCATCGCTGCATTGTTTACAATAGCCAGGACATGGAAGCAACCTAGATGCCCATCAACTGACGAATGGATAAGAAAGCTGTGGTATATATACACAATGGAATATTACTCAGCATTAAAAAAAAAGTCTCTGGTTTTTAATATGCTGTCTAGGTTGGTCATAACTTTCCAAGGAGTAAGTGTCTTTTAATTTCATGGCTGCAATCACCATCTGCAGTGATTTTGGAGCCCAGAAAATTAAAATCAGCTACTGTTTCCACTGTTTCCCCATCCATCTGCCATGAAGTGATGGGACCAGATGCCATGATCTTAGTTTTCTGAATGTTGAGCTTTAAGCCAACTATTTCACTCTCCTCTTTCAGTTTCATAATGAGACTCTTTAGTTCCTCTTCACTTTCTGCCATAAGTGTGGTATCATCTGCATATCTGAGGTTATTGATATTTCTCCTGGCAATCTTGATTCCACTGAAGTGGTTTGCCATTTCCTTCTCCAGTGGACCACATTCTGTCAGACCTCTCCACCAGGACCCATCTCTCTTGGGTGGCCCCACACGGCATGGCCTAGTTTCATTGAGTTAGACAAGGCTGTGGTCCCTGTGATCAGATTGGCTAGTTTGTTTATAGTGCAGTAGATAGCTACCCCAGCTTTTTTTTTTCTTTTATTACCATTTACTTGATGTCTTTTTCCATCCCCTTATTCTCAGTTTGTATGTGTCCTTAAGGCTACAGAGAGCATCTTATAGACAGATATGATAGGATCTTATCTCTTTTTTTTGAAGTCCATTCAGCCACTTTATGTCTTTTTTTATTGTAGAATTTAATTTATTTACATTTAAGTAGTTATTGGATCCACTGCCAAGAGGAGCTACCCCAGGCTCGAAGTTAGGGGTGGAGGCTGCGCTTTGCTGGAGCAGCCGGGAAGAGAGCCCCTGCCTCCAAGGTAAGAGAAACCCAGGTTTTACGTATGGTAACATATATTTCAGACAATGCTCCTCTCTTACTTAGTCCTACCCTTATGGTCCCCTGGGTGTTCATAAGTCTGTTCTCTATGTTTGCATCTCTCTTAAGTTCATAAGTACCACTTTTCTAGATTCCATGTATATGAGGCATAGGCCCTTTTATCATGATATAATGATATAAACTTCTGTTTTTAATTTTTAGTTTAAAAAATTTTTTGTCTATAGTGTAGTATATAGCTGCCCCACTTTTTTGTTTATTACCATTTATTTGATATGTCTTTTTCCATCTCCTTATTCTCAGTTTGTATGTGTCCTTAAGGCTGCAGAGAGTGTCTTATAGACAAATATGACTGGATCTAGTCTTTTACCTTTTTTTGAAGTCTATTCAGCCACTCTATGTATTTTTTTAATTGCAGAATTTAATTTATTTACATTTAAGTAGTTATTGATAAGTAAAAACTTTCCATTTCCATTTTGTTAATTGTTATATTGTTGTTTTGTAAATCCATTGTTCCTTAACCTGCTGCCTTTTTCTGTGTTTTGAATATTTTGGTGTCAGTATGCTTTGATTTCTTTATCATGTTCAGTCTTGTAATTACTACAGAATTTTTCCTTGTTGTTTCCATTAGTCTTACAAAATATCTTAAATTTATGACACCCTATTTTATACTTATAACAACTTAGTTTCGATAGAAATTTATAAACTTTACACTTTTACATCTCCTCCTTCCCACAATTTAGATTATTGCTGTTACAATTTACATATTTTTAATATTGTGTTACTGGAAACAGTTTGTTGTAGTTATGGTTATTTTTATTATGCTCATTTAAAAAATCTTATATATAGCTTTTATTATGCTGAGGTATGTTCCTTCTATTCCTACTTTTTGGAGGGTTTTTATCATAAATGGATGTTGAATTTTGTCAAAGGCTTTCTCTGCATCTATTGAGATAATCATGTGATTTTTATTTTTCAATTTGTTAATGTGGTGTATTACATTGATTGATTTACGAATATTGAAGAAACCTTGCATCCCTGGGATAAAGCCTACTTGATCATGATGTACTACTTTTCAACATAGTCTTGGAAGTCTTGGCCACAGCAATCAGAGCAGATAAAGAAATCAAAGGAATCCAGATTGGAAAAGAAGAAGTAAAACTCTCTCTGTTTGCAGATGACATGATCCTCTATATTGAAAACCCTAAAGACTCTACGAGAAAATTACTAGAGCTAATCAGTGAATATAGCAAAGTTTCAGGATATAAAATCAACACACAGAAATCCCTGGCATTCCTATACACTAACAGTGAGAAATCAGAAAGAGAAATTAAGGAAACAATTCCATTCACCATCGAAACAGAAAGAATAAAATACTTAGGAGTATTTCTACCTAAAGAATCAAAAGACTTGTATATAGAAAACTATAGAACACTGATGAAAGAAATCAAGGAGGACACAAACAGATGGAGAAATGTACCATG
>ML661908.1:2092426-2241756 GCA_007570785.1 Antilocapra americana | reverse complement strand
GTACATATACACAATGGAATATTACTCAGCATTAAAAAAAAAATTCATTTGAAGCAATTCTACTCAGATGGACGAAACTGGAGCCCATTATCCAGAGTGAAGTAAGCCAGAAGCAAAAACAAGAATACAGTATATTAATGCATATATATGGAATTTAGAAAGACGGTAACGAGAACCCAACATACGAGACAGCAAAAGGAATGCAGATGTATAGGATAGACTCGTGGACTTTGTGGATGAGGGTAAGGGTGGGATGATATGGGAGAAGGGCATTGAAACATGTTAATTATCATATGTTTAATCAATTGCCAGCCCAGGAATGATGCTCAGGGCTGGTGCACCGAGATTTCCCGGGGTGGGGGGGAGGGAAGAGGGAGGGGGGTTCCGGAGGGGAAGCATATGTAAACCCATGGTGATATCATGACAATGTATGGCAAAAACAATTAAAAAAATAAAAAATAAAAAATCTTATATAGAGAAATATAAAATGAATTATGCACCATTATTACCACATTGCAGTATATAATTATGACTACGTATTTCCCTCAACTAGTGAGATTTACAGTAACGTGATGTCATTTATGTTTTTGTGATGTTAGTTACTGCTCTTTTACTTCCTCTAGAGATCCCTTTAGCATTTTCTGTAAGGCATATCTAAGGGTAACAAACTCCTGATTTTGTTTGTCTGAGGAAGTCTTTATTCCTCTTTCATTTCTAAAGGTTGGCTTGGCCAGATTCAGAGTTCTTGGTTAATACATTTCTTTTATCAATATTTTGATTATGTCATCCCATTCTTTCCTTGCCTGAAAAGTTTCAGTTGAAAGATCTATCACTAATATTATGGAGATTCCCTTGTATGTTATTCGTCTCTATTCTCTTCTTGCTCTTAAAAACCTTTTTTTGCCTTTGCCTTTTGGCAATTTAATTATAACACACTTTGGTTTAGCACTATTCATATTCAACTTATTTGAAGTCCTTTAGATCTCTTGGGACTGGAAGTCTATTTTTCTATCCAGGTTCAAGAAGTTTTCAACCATTATTGCTTTAAATATACTTTCTTTCCCTTTCTATTTCTACTGTCCTTCTTAAGTCCCCATAATGAGATTTTTCCCCCTTATATCATGTTTCATAATTTCTGTAGACTTCCTTCCCACTGTTTCATAGTTTTTCTTTATTCCTCTGACTCAGTAATTTCCACGGTCTTTTCCTCCAGGTGGCTGATTCTTTCTCTTGCATGATTGAGTCAACTTTTGGAACGCTCTACTGAATTTTTCAGTTCAATTATTGTATTTTTCAAATCAGAATTTTTTTTTAATGGCTGCTACTTCATTGATGAACTTATTTTGTTCATGTATTGTTTTCTTAATTTCATTTAATTTTCTGTGTGTCCTTTTTGTCCTTATAGTTCACTAGACTTTAAGTGGATTATTATTAATTCTTTGACAATCCATAGATCAACATTTCTTTAGGGTCAATTATTGGAGCTTCATTCATTTCCTTTTGTTGTGTCATAATTACCTGATTTTTATAATCACTGATTCCTTACACTGATACTTGTGCATGTTAGTAATTAGGCTCCTCTTGTAGACTTTAGAGCTATGACTTTCAAAGATAGCCCATCACCAGTCATTTCAGTTTGGGTTACTGGGTATGTTTGCAGGTAATGTCCTTGGGCAAATGGGGCTTGCCATTATGGTCGGTTTTGAGGAGAGGCAGAAGTTCAAGCTCTGAGCATGTGGATACAAGTGTGTCAGTGGCTGAGAACAGCTGGATAGGACTATTATCTTGGTTCTCTACTCAACTGAGGCTGTAGGATGGGCTCTTTGGTTGTGTCGCTTCTCTGGTCAGGCTTCCGAGATGGTTGACACTGGTTACTGTGTTCAGTAATAGACGGGGCTGTGGGTCAACCTCCACATCCTGGCAGATGGACAGATTAGGACTCAGGATTTGTACAGCTGTACATTCTGGGGACACCTGAATCAGGCCAGAGTGTACCCTGAGTTGCTTGGTTGAGTGAGGCCACTGGATTTGCTCTCCATATAGGGAAAGTCACAGGCTAAGCCCTCTGTTAACACTGTACATAGGGGTGTTGAGTGAACTACACAGCTTCCTATATACACTGGTTAAGTTTCCTTGTTGGACAGGCTGAGGGCTATAATAAGGCATGGACAGGGCTATGAATTAGACTTTCTGCCTGGGCACAACAGTGCCACTCTAAAGTCAGTAGTAAAGTTCACTGTTGTCTTAACTCAAGCTGACTTGCCCCACTCCTCCAAATTTCCCGACTGAACTGGGACACTTTGTTCTGTAAACATTGCCTCTGTACACCTGCCGCTTGGCCTAAGTGCCACTGGGCCACACTGCTTTCAGCAGTTGTTGCCGGTCCTCCTTGGCAGGTGGTGCCAGAAAACTCTACCATAGGTGAGGCAATAATTCAGCTCCTTGCCTGGGAGTGGGCAAACCAGGCTGTAGGACTAGCAAAACTCATTGTTTGAGGATCTGCATTAGGCAGATGTGTACCTTGCTGAGTTTCCTTATCAGATTGTGCCCCTAACTTGGTTCTGCAGATGAGCAATCCTGCTGGGTTTGCATCCTGCTTTGTCACTGCAGGTATGAGCTTGGTCTGGAGGGATCATTGTAATGATTATTTCAAGCCCTTCCCTACATCTTCACCATAGTCCACAATGATGGCATGGGGACTGGTTGTCTCCCCTGTGATCTTTTCTCCCATTGGGGGAACTGGAAGCTTAGGGGAGACCCCTCCATGTGGTTCCACACTGAGCTTTAGGGAGGGTAACATGGTTAATATGAAGCTGACTCTCTTAGTCTTTTAATGCAGTCTGTCTTGATCTCTGTGGCCCAGGGAGACTTTCATCTTCACTCCTGTGTTCTAGGATTCTCTCAGAGGTGTCTTGTTCTTGAATATTGCTTCTTTGTATGTTTTTCTTTTGATACAGAGCAAAAGCAGGGATAGCTTATGTCACCAGGCTGATAATGGCACTTCTGTTTGCTATAATCTTGTAGATGTTGGGAACATAAGCATTGTTGGCTTTCAGAACTAAGTTTTTGGAAGTCTGTCCATTGGGGAAGAGTCTTAAAGTTTGGGATGCTAGATATGGAGTCCAATCCCTTTGCTCTTCCCAGAGAGGCTGGGCTGTGGGTTTTCTTCTGATTGGATGGCATTGATTGGGGATTGGAGTATATGGTGAGAGTATGTTTCCACCTTTGCTACATTTTTCAGTGGGGGTATTTTGCCCACATACGTGAAGTTTAGGAATCACTCAGGTAGTTTCTTGATTTCTTTCAGAGGAAATTCCTCCTTTTGTAGCTATATATTTGGTGCATCCATGAGAGGAAGAGAGCTCAGAATCTTGATTGACTGTGTCATCTTGATTGACTGTGAGATGTTAGGGTCCTAGAAGGAGATACATGATACCATAGCAATGTTTTATTTGAAGAATAAATCTTACTTGGTGATGGTGCATAGTCCTTCCTATATAGTATGCGTTTAATTTAGTGATATCTTATTCAGAATCTATGTTCATGAGGGATTAGTCTGCAGATTCCTTTTTTACTGATATCTTTGGCTTTAATTTTGGAATGTTTTAGTTTTCTATTGCTACCACAACAAATCACTGCAAATTTAGTGGCTTAAATTTGATGCAAAGAGTCATCTCATTAGAAAAGACTCTGATGCTGGGAAAGATTGAAGGCAGGAGGAGAAAGGGACAACAGAGGATGAGATAGTTGGATGACATCACCAATTCCATGGACATGAGTTTGAGCAAACTCCAGGAGATGGTGAAGGGCAGGGAAACCTGGTGTGCTGCAGTCCACAGGGTTGCAAAGAGTAGGACATGACTGAGTGACTGAACACCAACAACAACCGTAACAAATTACTGCAAATTTCATGGCTTAATGCAATGCATATTTACTATTGCATTTCCATGTGTTAGGGAGGTCAGTTAGCTAAATCCTCTAGTCAGATCTCACAAGCTGAAATCACTATGTCTGTTGGTACGAAAGTCCTCAAACAAGACTCAAGTCCTCTCTAGGCTCTAAGGGTATTGGCAGAATTCACTTCCTAGCTGTTGTAGTTCTGAGCTCTCTATTTTCTTGCTGGTTGTTAACTGAAGGTCAGTCTCAACCTCTATGGGGCTATCCTTTTACATTTTCAGTTTACAAAATAGCTGTTTGATTTTTTTTCTTTAAGATCACCAGGAGACTTCTGTGAAATCTGCTATCAGCAGGAGAAAACTGCTTTGAAAGAGTTCACTTGAATAGATTCAATCCACCTAGATTTTCTGAGTATTTTAAGGTCAACTGATTTGGGACATACATTACATTTTCAAAATTACTTCATAGAAGTACCTGAGTTATAATTTGAATAATCAGAGTAGGGCATTTGTGGGGAGAGACCGTGTTTAGAATTTTTCCTCAACACAGCATGTCTTAGTACATTTGGACTACTGTAACAGAATACCATAGACTGGATGTCTTATAAAAAATAAATGTGTATTTCTCACACTTCTGAGGGCAGGGAAGTCCCATGGTCTAGGTATCAGTATATTTGATACCTGGTGAGGACTCATTTCCTAATTCATAGACAGCTGTCTTTGCAGTGTATCCTCATATGGCAGAAGGAGCAAAAAAGCTCTCTGGTTTCCCTTTTATAACAGTGAAATTCCATTAATGAGGGCTTTAAGCTTATGGTCTAGTCACTTCCCAAAGGTCCCATTTCCAAATACTATCACATTGGGGGAACATAACTATTTTGATTACAGCACATGATAATATTGGTCTCACAGAATGAGTTAAGAAAAATTTTCCCTCCTACATTTTTCTGAAAAAGTTGTGACCCTCTTTCATGCATTCTCAGTCATGTTCAACTCTAAGCAACCCCATGGACTGTACTTGCCAGGCTCCTCTGTCCATGGAATTTTCCAGGAAAGAACACTGGCGTGAGTTGGAGACGCCGTCCCATCTCCAGGGCATCTTCTGGACCTAGGGATGAAACCTGCTTCTCCTGCATCAACGGGAAGATTTTTTTTTTTACCTTTGTGCCACTTAAGAAGCCAAAAGTTGTGTAAGATTGATATACATTCTTGAAACATTTGATAGAATTCACCAGTGAAGTCATACAGCATGAGCTTTACTTTCCAGTATTTTTGCAATCACTGATGCTATTTGCTTATTCATTATAGATCTGTTAAAATTTTCTATTTCTTCCTGAGTTAGTTTTGGAAGCTTGTAGAAAATTCTCCATTTCATCTAAGTTTTCATCTAAGGAAAGTTAGATGCCATTATTGTTGGCATAATACTGTTCATAATATTTCCTTAAATATCTGTTTCTTTAAGACTGATAGTGATATCCTTACTTTCATTACAGGTTTTGGAAATTTTGCCTTTCTATTTTAGATTTCTCAAGCAAATTTTTATTCAATTTTGCTGATTTTCTCAAAATATTTGATTAAAATTATTTTTTTCATTTTTTGTATTTTTAATTTACTTGATTCCCATGATTTTAACATTTATCCCATTTTGCTTTCTTGGGCTTACTTTGACCCTATCTTTCCAGTTTTCAAGACAAAACAAAACTTGAGAGTTTTCTTCTTTTCTATATAGGGGTTTAATGACCTAAATTTCCAACTTATGATGTATTTTAACTGCATTCTATTTTATATGTTTTGACTCTTTGCAACACCATGGGCTATACAGTCCATGGAATTCTCCAGGCCAGAATATTGGAGTGGGTAGCCTTTCCCTTCTCCAGGGGATCTTTCTAACCCAGGGATCGAACTCAGGTCTCCCACATTGCAGGTGGATTCTTTACCAGCTGAGCTACAAGGGAAGCCCAAGAATACTGGAGTGGGTAGCCTTTCTCTTCTCCAGAGGATCTTCCCAACCCAGGAATCCAACCAGGGTCTCTTGCATTCCAGGCAGATTCTTTATCAACTGAGCTATGAGCGAAGCTCCATGCCATATGTTCTCCTTTCATTAATTTTTTTTTTCTAATTTTACAGACTATTCACCTTAACAGTCCACGTGTAATATTGTAATGCAATGTAAATAATGTGCATTCTATAGTCAGTGAGTGGAATTATCTATATATGTCAGTTAGATCAAGTTGGTTAATAGTATTGATAGATCTTTATCATTGCTTTTTTTTGTCTGCTTGTTGTCCTTTCAGTTGAAGAAAAAGTGATAATGAAATGTTCAAATATAACTGGTCATTCCTCAACTCTCTTTAAAGTTCTGTCTCTTCTTGCTTCAAGTATTTTGGTCCATTTTTGTTAGGTGTTTATATACTTATGATAGTTATATTTTCCATCTTTTTCTCTGCGTTCTTCAGTTGGATAATTTCTATTACTATATCTCCAAGTTCACTGATTCTTCTCCCTTTTCAATTTTCTATGTAGCTCATCTACTATATTTTCCATTTGGTTATTTTAGTTTTCAACTCTAGAAATTTCACTTATTTTCTCTTCCTTGTTGCTATTTCTTTATTGCAATTCCATATTTGTGTAAATTTAATCATACTTTAATACATGAAACATTTTTAAAGATTCTTTGTCCATAACTATAACTGATATGAAGTCATTGTCCACTAAATCCAAAATCTGTTCTTGCTCAAAGTAGGTTCCTATTGACTGCTTTTATTATTTTGAGGACAGGTCATCCTTTTCTGAATTTTTGCACTCATAGGCTTTCTTGACAAGTGAGCCTTTAGATATTTTAAATTAGAAGCTCTAAATTCTGATGTTTCTCTAAACTTTTAAAAATGCGCCTTAGTTAATTGCTAATGCTTTACTCTTGTGATATAACAGCCCCTGATGTCTCTTATTAGTCCTTTTAAAATTTTGTCTCATTTTTATTTTTAACCATAATTCATAGGGATTGCTCCTGTGTGTACCCAGCTAAGTGGTTAAGCAAGGATAGGATGGAGCTGCTCTTGCTTTTACGACTCTCACTTTCTAACTGTAGATTGTGTGAAAGTTGGGGAGTGCATCTAAAGTTAAGGCAACTTAATATGTTGCTCAGGTTTTATTTTGCACTAGATATCTTCGAATCTTTCTAGTGCATACCTGTTGTTTCTTAGTTATACAGGTATGAGTGATGAAGGGGTTATCTAGCCCTTGGATGGCTGTCTCATTAAGTGGATATCTAAAATTTGGAAGTTTTCTACTGTTTACCTCAACTAGATCCCTTATATTTTTCTACAAGGTTTAGTATTTTCACTAACAATGCTGCTGTGTGTGGCTTTTGTTTTTCACTAGAAGTCCATTCACCCTCCTCTGTCAGCAAAGCTGCTGTTTTTCAGAGTTAGTCCTCCTTGAATAAATCTATGGTGCTGTTAAAAAGAAAAAAAAAAAAGTTCGATTTCCAGTTTCTTAAGGAATCTCCATACTGTTCTCCATAGTGGCTGTACTAGTTTGCATTCCCACAGTGTAAGAGAGTTCCTTTTTCTCCACATCCTCTCCAGCATTTATTGCTTGTAGATTTTTGGATGGCAGCCATTCTGACTGGTGTAAAGTGTTACCTCATTGTGGTTTTGATTTGGATTTCTCTGATAATGAGTGATGTTGAGCATCTTTTCATGTGTTTGCTAGCCATTTTTATGTCTTCTTTGGAGAACTGTCTGTTTAGTTCTTTGGCCCACTTTTTGATCAGGTCATTTATTTTTCTGGAATTGAGCTGCAGGAGTTGCTTGTATATTTTTGAGATTAATTATCTGTTGCTTCATTGGCTATTATTTTCTCCCATTCTGAAGCCTGCCTTTTCACCTTGTTTTTAGCTTCCTTTGTTGTGCAGAAGCTTTTAATTTTAATTAGGTCCCAATTGTTTATTTGTGCTTTTATTTCCAATAGTCTGGGAGGTGGGTCATAAAGGATCCTGCTTTGGTTTATGCCATATGACCCAGCAATCCCACTGCTGGACATACACATTGAGGAAACCAGAATTGAAAGAGACATGTGTACCCTAATATTAATCGCTGCATTGTTTACAATAGCCAGGACATGGAAGCAACCTAGATGTCCATCAACTGATGAATGGATAAGAAAGCTGTGGTACATATACACAATGAAATATTACTCAGCCATTAAAAAGAATACATTCAAATCCATTCTACTGAGGTGGACAAAACTGGAGCCTATTATACAGAGTGAAGTAAGCCAGAAGGAAAAACAACAATACAGTATGCTAACACATATATATGGAATTTAGAAAGATGGTAACAATAACCCAGTATGTGAGACAGCAAAAGAGACACAGATGTATTGAACAGTCTTTTGGACTCTTAGGGAGAGGGCAAGGGTGGGATGATATGGGAGAACGGCATTGAACCATGTAAATTATCATATGTGAAATCAATCGCCAGCCCAGGTTTGATGCTTGATACAGGGTGCTCAGGGCTGGTACACCGGGATGACCCAAAGGGATAGAATAGGGAGGGGGGTTCTGGAAGGGGAACACATGTATACGCATGGCAGATTCATGTCAGTGTATGGCAAAACCAACACAATAATGTAAAGAAAATAAACTAAAAAAATAAAAATAAAATTAAAAAAAAAAACCCTGGATAAATCTACTGTCTGATAGAGAGAAACAAAACCCGATGCTAGTTAAAGTTTGGAAAGACAATTTTTATTCAGATTCTAATAGAGCAGGGGAAAAGGGCTTCCGTACAGAGATGAGCTTCAATTCCACCAAAAATAAAAGCAGGAGACCTTTGAAACACTAGTGTGAGCTAAAGGAAAGATTCAGATTTTAAAGGGTAGGAGTAGGTATTGGTTCATGTAACCAGTCTGCCTGGGTTTGGTAACTGGCACTAAACAGAGGAGGAAAAAACAATCTTTATGACAGTTGTTTAAAAGACAGTTGTTCAAAATGAAGTAAGGCACCCACAGGAGTTAGGCGCTTCCTTTAGAGTAGGACTGGAGTGTATGGGGGTAAGAATTATCTTTCTGGATGTCTGCATTTTGAAGGGACTTCTCCCAGGTCCTTGAGAAGAAAGTTCTGGATGGTTGAAGATATACATCTCAAAAAAGCAGAGAAAGGATTTACAATTGCACGCTTTCTCAGGCAGGCGCTTTAAGGAGAACTGGGGTCATTCTGGGGACGTGACCTGAAGATGTTAGCAGTCATGTGACCGCTGGGTCTCCTTTTTCAGTACCGGGATGCAGATGAAGGCATTTTATGCTGAGTAGTTTTGCTGAACTCAGGGTCAGTGGTGCTGGGTAGAGAGGAACAGGAGCAGCTTCACAAGAAAGGGTGAGACCCCCACTTTGCTTACTGGAACTTCTAAGGGCAGTTTGTGTGTAAACGCTACTCAGTTTGTTATTTGCCTTTGTTCAGTATCCAGAGCACGAAAGTGGTTGTTTTTGACAATCTGGTCAAGTTGTTTGCTTGTTTTGTAGGAATAAGATTTGCCAGCCTTTTAACTCTGTCCTGGTCAAAATTCCACACTGACTGTTTTCGATTTTGAATGAAATGTTTTTGAAGGAGAATAATATTGTGGCTAAGGGTCAGTCTGATGTACTAGAAAGAGCAGTGGGTTAAAACTTGAAGCATTCTTACCTTGAGGATGTTGTTAGTAAATCTGTAGCCTCAAGTAAGTGATTTAATCTGTTCAAGGGCTCTGTTTTTCTCTTGTGTAAATGGTGATACTACGCATACTGAAAATGTTTGCTGAAAAATTAAGTATGAATTGGAGAATGAAAGTATCTAAAGTTTCAAATTCATTTTATTATACTCTATAAAACACTTTAAATTTTTAACTATATAAGCTTTGGCATATTCTGAATAAATTGGAAAGTAATTCATGCCTAAGCATTTTATGTTGTTTACCTTCAAGTTATTCATACAATTTTAACTTTAATTCCACTATTTTCCATATTTCATAGGATTTTAGAATTTGAAGACAAGAAGTAAATTTATTATTAACTTTACTTTTTCTTTCATTCTACAAATTATGAATTACTTGCTATTTGTCTTTCTTTTTCAATCCAAATAGCCTTGTTAGGCACTGACCTTACTTTCCATCTGGGAAATAGCTACAAACCTGCTTCTGGATTGCAAAATGTATCTTTCCACCCCTTGAAGAAAAAATAGGCCTTAAGGGAAATTTTCACTTAAGTGTTTCAGCAACTAAAGAGCTATGGCTGAATATAAATGATGTTAGGAAGTTCCTTCCAGTATTTTCTACCTACCATACTCTGATCTTGTAGAAGTAACTATTGTTTTTCATGATTAAATTTTCCCCTCCTTACAGTGAAAATGAGTAATGATTCTTCTCATATTGGTAACAGTTGGAATCGGGAGGAAAATTAGTGATGTAAAACCTACAATTATTAAGACCCATTTAACCTTAGGGGAAAACAAATACATATTCTGATTTGCATTAAAACATCATTGGATAGTATGTCTATACATAAAAATTATAACAAAATTAAATGTGTAAACTAACAACCACCTCTACAAGTTTATTTCATCAAGTCTAGATTGAAAGGAAGTCAAGAAAACTTGAACAGATGTTTATAATACATTTTTATAAACATCTTTCCTAGTGAATCAAATGCAAATAGTCTAGTTGTGTGTGTGCTTTCCCCAGCACTTTGAATACTTATAGTTTTGATGTCACACTTTTTAAAGATGGACAACATGCCAAACCCTAAAGGATATCTCACAAAGTACTACACATTTATAATGAATTATAACATTTAATACCAGAAAGATAAAATTCAACTTCACTGTTACCTCTCCATCATCTTTCTCCACTTATTTGTAATATAACATACTTTAAATTTTCAATAGTTTAGTTTCCTACTACCTGAGATGTTCCCAAGACTGTTCCTATCCTTTCTTTAGCAGTTATGTGTTTTTCTTTTGTTTAACAAATCAAACAAACAAAAACAGAAAAGTGAGGGGGTCTACTATTTTTCTAGTGATTTTGGTAAAATTCACACATAACATAGTCTTTCTGGAGTGAGAGTTTTAGGAATTGAGTATGATTGAATGGCCACCATTCAGATTTTCTTCATGAACTTGACTTTCTTGATAGATTTCCTACATTTCTAGACCATCTCTACACATGAATTCAGTTGTGGTAAAATTTTCAGACCTGGTTTTCAATGAATAATATGATAATGTAGAGAAACCAAAAACAAGACCTCTCTTTAAGGGAGCATATTAGTTTGCTAACAATAGAGTCACCTTACTTTGTAGACCTTGTTAAGCTAAGCTAGGGTCACATTTATCTAGAGAAAGGAAAAGTTCTTACTGCTATGTACACACTTTCCCTCCAAAAATATTGCTTATTACAATTATTTCATAATTATTACTGTATTTTGGAGTTTACTGTTTGTTTGCAGCCCTGATACTGCTGTCAGTAAACAAATAACTTCAATAATTTTAGAAAATGAGGGCTTAGATGATTTTTCTTTGGAGTAAAAATCTTCCAAGATATTTCTATAGTGCAAAATCAAGACATGATATAAGCTGAAAAAGAAGACCCTTTGACTTGGCAGCACCCTAAATTTTAACTCTCATCCACATTATCATTTCCAATTCAGAATGTCATTTCCATATTTAGAATTTTTTAATTATTAATAAATTCACAGTTAAATACTGGCTCAACATAAGATGTTTACACCCTAAAACATCCATTTCACAGGAGCAATGACATGAAATGCTATGAAAATAAACAGAGAGACCAAACTCTGTGCTTATTCTTACCACTCTGACAATTGTTTAGATAATTCAAATTTTTCCCTGTTAGCATATTAAACCATTATTCTTAAGTAGAAAGTTGCACTACAAAGCTCCAGGGGCCACAACATGGGTACTTTGAATTAGAAAATCAATGTTTTAACGTAACTTCCACTGATACAACTTGTTTCCTCTATTATACTATCATTTCTGGAACTAAAGATAAGATCTAACAGTAAAATAAAAGGGACAATGCCATTCATTTTAGTGAATCTGGTTACATAATATTCAACCAAGCCTGTGTACTTACTTACTCATCCCTTACTTCCAGATATTACTTAGAAGTGACCTTCACAAGCTAACAACAGTGTCAGAAAGAGAAAGAAAAGGATATGTGACCAAAATAACCTCTGTAGTTAAAACAGAGCAAGAAATCCAATCTAAAACTGTTTCTTATATTTTAGGTTACTCATAATAAAAGTTTTCACCAAAATTTGTAGCTAAAAGAAGAGTAAAATAAGTAAATTAAGTGAGATGAGTTTTCTTGGATTAATAATATTCAATTTCTAATAATACTGCCTATAATTACATAGTGTTTTATGGTTTTAATGATGCCTTTATTGACTTTATTTGCTTTTCACAATCATTTTATAAATGATAGTATGGGAGTTTTATTGATGAGAAAATTTGCCTTAACCTCTTATTTCAATAAATTGCTATATATTAAATGAAAATTGAATCAAGTTCTTTTTTTGTTTTTAATCAAGTATGTATTTATTTAACTAGACTAACAAAGCAAGAAGTTATGCAATGTAACCCAACATAAAAAGAAGAGAATGAAAAAGCTTAAAAGCCAATAAATTTTTTAAAAGAGGAACAAACAGACAGAACAACCATCACACACACATACACTGTGCTTAGTCGCTCAGTCATGTCAAACTCTTTGCAACCCCAAGGACTGTAGCTTGCCAGGCTCCTCAGTCCTCGAGGATTCTCCAGGCAGGAATACTGGAGTGGGTTGCCATGCCTTCCTCCAGGCGATCTTCCCAACCCAGGGATCAAACCTAGGTTTCCCACAATGTAGGGGGATTCTTTACCATCTGAGCCACCAGGGAAGTCCATGAATACTGGAGTGGGTTGCCATGCCCTTCTCCAAGGGATCTTCCCAACCTAGGAATTGAACTGGGGTCTCCTGCATTGCAGGTGGATTCTTTGCCAGCTGAGTTTCCAGGGAGCACACACATACATATAGACACATGTATTCTTATCTAGAGATAGAATGGGAACTAACAACCCCACATATCCCCAAACTTCAACTGGCAGAAATATAAAACATTTATAAGCAGTAATGTCCCTAACGATGACGAGCCTTTAAATAAAGATAATTCAGACTTCTTATTTTAAGAAAATGGTAAAGAAAATACTTCAGAAACAGTTTCATATAAATGTTTACTGATGATAAAATTTGGATCATTTGAATCAAATGTTATTCCTTTTCCAGTGTGGTTTTGCCCAGATCAGTTCAGTTCAATTGCTCAGTCCTGTCCGCCTCTTTGTGACCTCATGGACTGCAGCATGCCAGGCTTCTCTGGCCATCACCAGCAGAGCTTGCTCACACTCATGGCCATTGAGTCATTGATGCCATCCAACCATCTCATCCTCTGTCATCCCCTTCTCCTCCTGCCCTCAATCTTCCCCAGCATCAGGGTCTTTTCCAATGAGTCAGCTCTTTGCATCAGGTGGTCAAAGTATTAAGTTTCAGCTTTAGCATCAATCCTTGCAATGAATATTCAGGACTGATTTCCTTTAGGATGGACTGGTTGGATCTCCTTGAAGTCTAAGGGACTTTCAAGAGTCTTCTCCAACACCACAGTTCAAAAGCATCAATTCTTTGGCGCTCAGCTTTGTTTATAGTCCAACTCTCACATCCATACATGCCTACTGGAAAAACCATAGCTTTGACTAGACAGACGTTTGTCAACAAAGCAATATTTCTGCTTTTAGTGACCTATTTCATCTGAAATTGATGAAATGTTGAAATTTTTTTTTCAGTTGTACTCCAATTTTCCCTTTCAATAACATCATTTTCAGGTGACTTTCTCCTTGAAATACTCCTACCATTTTAGTAAAATTCTCTCGGATGTCAGTCTATCTTACTGAATAATCTTTCAAGTCCTTACTCCTGCATATGGAAGAGCCTTCATTTTGACCATTACTATTGAAAAAAAGAGGATTTTTGTCCTAAGACAATCCTTATCTATAGTCTATCAAGGAAATTTCACTTATTACCAAGCTTTTGGTGATGAGCATCCACAGATTTCTGTCTCCAGGGCAGATGTGTTTTTGCATTGAGAATTGAATCCAAACCTCTCCTTTAAGGTTTCCATGCTTTAGACTTTACCAAACTTTCCAACTTATTTCATATCAATCTCTTCTTTCACTCCAGTTATTCTCTCTCTTCTTAGGAAAGAAGCAAATGCTCTCTCCCATGTGAGAACTGTTGTACTGACTTTGTCTTCTGCTACCAATATATTTACTGAGATCTTTTTATGGCTGGCCTTACATCCTAGTTTCCTGTTAAATAGGAGACTTCCCTGACAATCCCTCTGGTTTACCCCTGGTGATTTCCATCATAACACACTGTTTATTAACAGAGTGTACTTACATGTACACAAGGTTCATGCACACCCAAGATCTAGAACTGTGTATTGTTCTATTAGTTACAAATGCTAAGTTCCATGTACAGGAATTTAAAAAAATAATAATTTACTTATTTTAATTGGGGCCTAATTACAATATTGGAGTGGTTTTTGCCATGTACAGGAATATTAACTCTCTCATTTTCCATTTTATTACCAATGCCTATCTTACAATAGCTATTAAATATACATTTGGTAACCGAATAAATGAATAAAAATTTCATGATTGGCTGAGCGAAGAATGCTTAATGGGAAGACTGAAAACTGAGCAGAAAACTGAGTGCATTTGATAGGGAATGAGTTAATCTGGTTTGCAGCATAATGAATTTTATGTTAATTGGGAAAATTGATGGACATTATTGAAGAAAAGTTTGAAATTATAACAGAAACTCAATAATAAAAATAAGACTAGAGATGTAAATTTGGCAATTATTTACATAAAAGTAACAGTTGGTTGAAATACTAAAAGTAGTTGAAATTGACAAGGGAGAGAAGTAAAAAGACAAATGAGTTCCATTCTTAGGGAAAACTCATTTAGAAGGGATAGAGTTTGCAGAGAAGTCAAGCAAGTAGAAGAGAAAGAAGGGAGAAACAGAACTAGTACTTTTATGGATTAGATACGTTACTTTCACGCAAGATGGTTTCCTGCTTTGCTCACATTAAATTCACCACCAATCACTGAGTTTTAAAACCATTTTGGTTACCAACCAGTAAGTACATTTTTATATGCTACTTTTATATTTCCTAATTCTTTTTTCTTATTCTCCATCTCCACTGTATTATGAGCATGTCTGCTCACTTGCTTCAGTCATGTCCAGCTCTTGTATGACCCTATGAACTATAGCCCGCCAGGCTCGTCTGTCCGTGGAGGGGATTCTCCAGGCAAGAATCCTGGAGTGGGTTGCATGCCCTCCTCCAGGGGTCTTCCCCACACAGGGGTTTAATCTGTCTCTCATGTCTAACCTGCAGTGACAGGAAGATTCTTTATCACTAGCACCACCTGGGAAGCCCTGCAGAAATGGCTTTTAATTAACTAATCTCTTTTTAGCTGTTTCTGATCTGTGTATACTTACTAGGTTAGCATATATAAAACATTTAAAACAATGGTGGACAATAGTAAGCACAGGATAAATATTTCTTTTACTATCATTTTTATATAACTTCTCTAATATCTTTTTAAAATGTAAGTGTCTGAAACTTAGGAGTTTTCTACATGATTAATTTTCCCCATATTGGAGCACTTTTCTTAAGCTTTTTCTTTATATTTAGGATGTTGATGTTTCTTGTTTTGCTGGCTTTATGTTATTTTCTATTTATTTTCTTCAACATATATATTTATCTGTCTTCTTTTACTTATTTCAACATTGTGAGCATCATTATTCTAAGGCACTGCTTTATTTTACTAGAACACAGGAGGAGACAGCTAATAGTGATTTTGGTATAGTTCTTTTCTTCCTTTTGTTGATAAAGCCATGAACATAAGGAGGAACATGACTGTCCAGCTTGAGACAAAATGTCTCAACATATGAAACATGACAGTATGTCCTTTCAGTTAGGAATAGGTATGTAACTGAGTTTCAGTCAACAGATAAAATTACTAAGGAAATAGATTTCTAGATCTTGTCCTTAAACAGTATAGCCCAGAATCTCAATGTGTGAGATGGCTCTGTTTTGACATATGAGATAAGTGCAAACACCTTAGCACTCGGGGAAAATAAATGGAAGGAACCTGAGTCTCTGAATGACAGTGTGGAACAGAGACTCCAGCCAACTGGAATATTCATGCCCTATATGAAACAGAGGCTTCCCTGGGGGCTCAGGTGGAAGGAATCACCCTGCCAATGCGGGAGGCTGGTTTGATCCCTGATCCAGGGAGATCCTGTGGAGAAGGGAAGGGCAACCCACTCCAGTATTCTTGCCTGGGATATCCTGTGGACAGAATAGCCTGGTGAGTTACAGTCTGTGGGGTCACAAAGAGTCAGACACGACTTAGCAACTAAACAACAGCAGCATTTGAAGCAGAGATGCACTTTTATACTATTTAAGTTACTATCTTTTGGCTATTTTTTTGTTATAGGAACTTCACCATCACTGTATATATATATATATATTTTATATATATATAATCTGAAAGAAGAAACCTTAAGAAATATCTGAAATATATGACAACTGACACAGAAACCAAGTGCATGAGTGTGCAGTTGCTAAGTTGTGTCAGACTCTTTGCAACCCCATGGACTGCAGCCTGCCAGGCTACTTTGTCCATGGGATTTTGTAGGCAAGAATCTGGAGTGGGTTGACATTTCCTCTTCCAAGGGATTTTCCTGACCCAGGGATCAAACCTGTGTCTCCTGAATTGGCAGGTGGATTCTCTACCACTGGGTCATGTGGAAAGCCCTGGAAGGCAAGTAGCAGATGATAAAGAGGAAATACAGTAGGCTGTATAGCTGGTAATTTTTGTTATGTTAATGGAAATATTTAATTATGAGTTTGCCTCCAATAACTTGGAAGTCAGAACACACACAGAGTGCAAGTCTATATGGAACTCTAGAGGGAAGTAATTAGAAAAAGTTAGAATTTTCAGTTTGTTCAACCTTTCTACTATTACCAAATATTATATAACAAAGATAAGCTCAGTCAAAATTCTGGAGGGCTTTTAAGAAATTGCAGTAGTTAGGACCTAAATCTTTGGGCTCTTTCAAAACTGGAAGATTTGATTGCTCATGTTCCTGTAAATATTATGTTCAACTTCTTTAACAGAAACCTTCTATTAAAACTTCTCAGCTAAATAAAGAAATTGACCCTGGTTCAAATATCAGATTCAGGGTATTGTTTTCCAAACAAGCTTATTATTTTACAGAGCAGAAAGAAAGCCATCACTGCAACGATGGAAAGAGGGATAAGCTAAGTGGAGGCCGTAAACTATAACCATCTTAGGGAATGATATTGTTAATGAGGTTTACAAGTCTAGATGGCCAAAGCCTGTGCTGATTTTATTCCAAAAAAATTAACTTCAGTCCCTCAAGTATTCTCTAGTAGGAAAGAGCCTCTTAAAATGACAGAACCTGGGACTTCGCTAGGGCTTCCCTGGTGGCTCAGCTGGTAAAAATTCCACCTGCACTGCGGGAGACCTGGGTTTGATTCCTGGGTGGGGAAGATCCACTGGAGATGGGAAAGCCAGCAACTCCAGTATTCTTGCCTGGAGAATCCCATGGACAGAGGAACCCTGGCCAGCTACAGTCCAGTCAGCCATGACTGAGTGACTAACACTTTCACATTTTGCATGATTAGTCAGTGATTACACACCAGTTTTCCTTTTTCTAATTTTTATTAAGTATAATTAGTATACAATTTTGTGTTAGTTTCAAGTGTATAACAAAGGGATTCAGTTATACGTGTGTGTGTGTGTGTGCGTGTGTGTGTGTGTGTGTGTGTGTAGGAGACCTGGGTTCAATCCCTGGGTCAGGAAGATCCCCTGGAAAAGGGAATGGCTACTCACTCCGGTATTCTTGCCTGGAGAATTCCATGGACAGAGGGGCCTGGTTGGCTACATTCCATAGGGTTGCTAATAGTCAAACGTAATGGAGTGACTAATACCCACACTCACATGCATTTATATACACGTATATATACACGGGTAGTCTTTTTCAGATTCTTTTCCTTTATGGCTTATTGCAAAATAATGAGTATAGTTCTGTGTGCTATACATAGGACCTATTTGTTTACCTATTTCATATTCATATGAATGGATTATACAGGCTTCCCCAGGTAGCTCTAGTGGTAAAGAATCTGCCTGCCAATGCAGACGACAGAGAGATGTGGGTTTGATCTCTGGGTCAGGAAAATCCCCTGGAGTAGGAAATGGCACACCATTCCAGTATTCCTGCCTGAAAAAATCCCTTGGGCAGACAAGCCTGGCAGGCTACAGTCCATGGGGTGGCAAAGAGTCGGACACAACAGAGCAACCAAGTGCAACACAGGGGATTATACACCAGTTTTTATATTTGTTTCTCAGTTTCTGTGTTCTGCAGCATATAAGTAACACATTTTCAGATTCCACAATAAGCTGTGCAATCTTAGGCTTGGAAGTTCTCTGTTTTAACCTATGTGTCAACTTCAGGCTAGAATAAAATTTTCAATTTCTGCCTGCGATCAAGACAATTTTTCCCTGGCTCCTTTGCAATATAGGGAGCCACTTTCATTTCTCTACTATTCTTGTCACTGCAACGTGATACAGGTAATAAAATTCTAGAACTAGCATGCGTAAACTGCTGCGTCAGTCCTATGAGACGTGTGGCTATCACTCTTGCTTACTAACTTGTCTATGTTTTTATTCTTTGTTTATGGAATGTGAATGGTTTTCTTTCTCTTCCATATCCTAAAATATTTCATCCACCATTTTTATATGTGTGGGGTGGAGAGGGACATTTTCTATTCTTCTTGTCTAGGAGTTGAGATAGAAATATGAAATAAAAATGAATGAAAAGAATATAGAACAGTTTCAGATGTTACAGATCTTTTTTTATTTAAAACCCAAAGAAGTAGAGAAGGTAATGACAAAATGCTGTATTCCACAAAATAAGTATAAGGGATTTCAAGAATATAATGAAGACATGAGATCAGCAGTAGGATCGCTAAGAGAAAACCCACACCCTAACCACAGCTTGATGAAACATTAATGCATCAGAGATAAAATAGAAATGCTAAGAAGTATCAGAGGAGGAGGTAAATTACTCTAAATGAAAAGGAAACAAAATGATATCAGAAACAATAGAAGCAATAAGTCATATGAGATAGTACCTTCAAAGCTCTAGGAAAAAAAAATATTTTAACCTGAAGTTTATTAGCCACAACAACTATTCTAAAGTTAAGGCGACATAAATATGTTTTGGGGCATACAAAAGTTCCTAAAATTGACTAACCGCAGACTTCAGCCAAAATAAATGGTTAAAAATACATTTCTTCAAGAAAATTTTTTTAAAAACGTAGAAAAAAATGAATGAATGTATCAGTAAGTCACATTGACAAATTTGATTTAAGAATATATACATACATGCTAGAGACATAGGAGACACAATTTCAATCCCTGGGTCGGGAAAATCCCATCGAGGAGCGAATGGCAACCACCCCAGTATTCTTGCCTGGAAATTCTGACAAAGCGCTCTGGCAGGCTACAGTCCATGGCACCGCGGGGAGTCGGACATGACTGAGCACAGCTCATATACACATACATGTACTAGGTCACCTCAGTCCAACTCTCTGTGATCCCATGGACTGTAGCCTGCCAGGCTCCTCTGCCCGTGGGATTCTGCGGATAAGAATACTGAAGATGGGTGCCATTTCCTACTCCAGGGAATCTTCCCGACTCAGGTTCAAGGCCACATCTCGGCTCCACCTGGGAAACCACACATGCATACACACATATTTACATGCATGTAATAATTTTATGACATTATTAACAAGTTGGAAATAATAGATGGTGGGAAAGGACAGCTTTGAAGTTAATAAAAACCTGTTAAAATTCCGACATTGTTCAGGAGTGTGGAAAGACTAGCTAATTAATAAATAATTATCCATTTGAGAAAATAAAATTAATTTCCTACCCTAGACCATGAAAAAAGTTCCATATAAAAATTATGAAAGGCATGTGGTACACCTTTGACCCACATGCTCCATATCTGTCACTAGCTATCATGATGACAGCTGGCTTCACCTTCCAAATAGGACTTTGTTTATTAGCTTAGTATTGTGGATTAGTGGGTTGCCATTTCCTTCTCCAGTTGATCTCCCCTGACCAGGGATTGAACCTGCATATCTTGCATTGGCAGGCAGATTCTTTAGCACTGAGCCACCTAGGAAGCCCCCTCACCCCCCCAAAATGCTACTCTGCCCTAATCAGATTGTAGATGTTCTTGCTTAGAAATCTGGCTAGGAAGCATTGTAACCATGGTTACAAGCCTTGAGCTAAAGCCTGAGTTAACAGATCTGATGCTAGTTGCATTATGTTGTAAGACAGGTAAGGATGAGTAGCTCTGAGTTTTCAAGGCCCTCTAATATCCTATGACCATTGTCACTGAAAATCAAAACCTCTTCTTTCATTTTAAAAGCTATCACTGAACAAGAATAGAGCTTTTGACTTTAAGACCTTAAGGTGTAATGCCAAAAGCCTACTATTTCTTTCTCTGTGAACATACTAGGCAGGGAAGTAGATATCCTTTTATTGAAAATGCTGTGTTTTTATCTGAAATAGGACTTCTGCAATGCCTATCATTTAATGCACTTTGGTTTGTACTAATTCAATATGATGAAACCCCTTTGAGACTGTGACTGTGTCTATACAAGCGTGGAAAAATCAAATTAGGCCATAAAATTTGGCCCATTCAATTTACATTAAGAGAGAAAATGTGCTAAGCAAGACTTTCTATTGCATGTTTTATGGTGTCGAGACTTTGAAATTTTTGGAGGAAGTAATTGGGAATGCTCTAAGAAATAGTCCTTGAATATAATTAATTTAGTTTTTAAATCAACTCTGATAAAATACAATCAAAGTAAATAAAATAGAGGAAACATAGAGAATAAAAATAGGAAAACCTATTCAGTGGTAGAGAAACCTAATCACCTTTCAAGTTAGGAAGAGATAGTGTACATGGCATTGGTTGACCTTGAAGAATCATACAAATTTGTCTTCTGAGACTCAGTTGAAGATTATAATTTGTTTTTTCCACATGGCAACATTAATATACATTATTTTCATGTTTGACCATACGTTTATATCATGTTTTCCCTTATTGATCATCTTTCTTGAAAAACTTGCACTTCTTTTCATAGTGTCTGCCTGTTTTATATTAAGTAATTTGGGAAGCCAAGGCACAGATAGAAAGGGTGTTAATTTCCCTGAGGATACCCAACAAAAGCCTTGTGAGGCTGCTGTTCAGGATTCATTGCTAATGGCGAATCTATCAGTCAATAATGGAGTTGAGAATAAGATATGTGTTTCCCCAAAGGAAAACATTTAACTACTAAACCAAAGACTGTCTTTAAGTGCTCTGTGGTTAGTCATTATTCTCTTCTTGCTAGTCCTTTGAAATATCATCCTCCAAGATAAATATTCAAGTAAGAAGGGGGCATATGTGAGAAATCACTGATCCATATTAAATTGCCTATTTCTTTGATTTCCAGCCAATCATATTATGCATTTTTACTTATCATTTCACAAAGGTGTGCAACTTACCAGGAAGTAAAAAAAAAAAGTTACATTCTGGAAATTAAAATATAAAAAACTTTTTTTTTCCCCCATGCATGATGACATTTCCAACAATATTAGAGCAATAGGGTCAGCAAAAAGTCAACATAAAGGAAAGTTGAGTATTTTGAGATTTATCAGACCATTTCATGTCAAAGTACTGATTTAAGATAATTAATACTTTCATGCATGTACTATATTAGGTCAGGTTATTATGATCGTTAGATTCTATAAGGAAGAGAATTCCTACACCTTTTCAGCTCTACTGTGCTTCCACATATGTCAAACTTACCAAAATGATTATTTAGAAAATCTGTGTAGCTAATTAAGACCAAAAAAAAAATAAGATAATACAATTTAAAATTTGGATGTTTAATTCACTTTTATTCTCAATCTTTCAACTGAGTTACCAAATTTTTTTATTTCTACTTGCTCTCTTATTTGGAAATGATATATTTATTCTTCAAATAATTTGATGTGACATATAGTACACACATACAGTTCAGTTCAGTCGCTCAGTCGTGTCTGACTCGTTGCGACCCCGTGAATTGCAGCATGCCATACATTATTGTATGACAAAAAAATTAAGTAGAAAAAAATGAAAATGAGAGTTAACTAAACCAGTATAAATTAGGACAGAAAGATTCACAGGACAATGTTCTATTCACTTGCTACAGGACAACATCAAATTGGTTCTCTGATTCCTGATAGCCAAATAAAGATGAAACTTGGATAGCCATGAGATTCTATGTTACTAAAACTAAAACATACCAGAGACTCATGAGAGGTTAAGCTTTTTTTTGGAGGAGGGGCCACTGAGGATTAGCAAAATGAAACCTGGGATTTTTCATAAAAGTGATCAGGACAAGAATTTCTAAAAATGCTCAGCAAAATGTCTATAATGAAAATCATACAACTGGAGATCTATAGCATCTTTCAGTTTCCAGGCCTCACTGCACTGGCAGGGTACACTTGACTCATGATAGCACAGTTAAAGAGTCATGCAGTTCAATATTTACAAGGATACTATTTATTGAAGTTGTCATACCAATTCAATTATTTTAGAGAAAACAAATTATTTGTCATACACACAGGCATACACACACACTTATCCATGTAAATTTCTCATATTAAACACCCTTATTGATGTAAATTTCTCATATTCTTCAAATCAAAAGATGATTAACAAAGTACTAATTGGCATGACATAGTATTCTCCAAGGGTGAGAGGTGATACAGATATAAATATAAATATATAGATATTTATATAGAATATGGAATTCTAAAATCAAATCCTAGGATTATACTAAAGACTTTATAATTGAAAATATAACTTTTTAAAATCTTGATTTAACCTTCAGAAGGCATCCTTAAAGATTCTGTTCCTTCACATGTATTTATGAAAATACAAGGTCATTAACTATAGGAGTATAAATGTAATCCCTCTTTATTGTTATTAACTATTTTGAGAATACAGATAATTTCCATTAATCCTGTAACATTTACTTATTCAAAGAAATCCAAATTTATATAAATTGGAAATGTTTGTAATGATAAAAATTAAATGATCATTTGTGAAATTTACATGTAATTACAAAATTGACTATTACAGAAATGTATAAAGTGTATGTGTTTTGATAGAATAATAACCCCCACTCCCAACAAAGGTGCCCATGTCTTAATCCCTATAACCTGTGAATTTGTTAATTTACATGGCAAGGAAGAATCCTAGTGGCAGATGGAATTAAGGTTATGAATTGTCCGACTTTAAGTAGGGAGAATGTTCTGAATTATTCAGGTGGGCCCAATGGTAATCATGAGGGTCTTTAAAAATGGAAGAGGGAGTTGAGTGCAGTCAGAGTGGCGGTATAGGAGAAAGTCTCAACCTGCCATTACCAGTTTTAAAGATGAAGGAGGGAACCATGAGCCAAGAGTGTGGGCAGCCTCTAGAAGCTGGGAAGACAAGGAAATGTCCCCTTGCATGGAAAGTGCATAAAGAAATGCAGCCTGCTGATGGCTTGGCTTAGTCCTGAGAGTTCTGTGTTGGATTTCTAACCTAGAGAAACATAAGATAGTAATTTTTTGTTTTTGAAACCATTAAATTTATAGTAATTTGTTATAACAGCATTAGAAAACTAATACAATATACCCTTCTGTTGAAAAGCAGAGGCATTACTCTGTGGACAAAGTCCCTATAGTACAAAACTATTATGGTCTTCCCAATGGCCATGTACGGTTGCAAGAGCTGGACTGTAAAGAAGGCAGAAGGCCAAAAAATTGATGCCTTTGAACTGTGGTGTGGGAGAAGACTCCTGAAAGTTCCTTGGACAGCAAGGAGATCAAACCAGTCAATCTTAAAGGAAATCAACCCTGAATACTCATTAGAAGGACTGAGGCTGAAGCTGAAGCTCCAGTATTTTGATCACCTGATGCAAAAAACTGACTCATTGGAAAATTCCCTGATACTGGGGAAGATTGAGGGCAGAAGGAGAAGAGAGCGTCAGAGGATGAGATGGCTAGACAGCATCATCGACACAATGAACGTGAACTTGAGCAAACTCTGGGATATGATGAGGAAGAGGGAGGCCTGGCATGCTGCAGTGTTGCAAAGAATTGGAAATGACTGGGTGACTAAAAACAACAATACACTTCATAAAATGTAGCACTATGTCTTTATCTGCATTTTTTAATATTTCTATATCATGAAGATCTCCATAAATGATAATATTCATTTCCTGCACAGATGGTATAGCAGATAGATAAACCCCAAAGACAGTTTCCCTTCATACCTAAATTAACGTATCTATTTCTTTATTTTTATAGTTTAAAAACTCACTATGTCAATTGATCTCCAAATAGTCTCTTGTCAAAGTTAAATAATAGAGTACGTTGATCATTCTATCACTAGATTTAAATTATTCCATTTGAGTCTTTGGGTACTAAACTAGGTTTTCCAGAAAAACCTAAAAGTTCATTAGTTCCAAGGAGGTACAATTTTAATATGTGAAATATTTTAAAGGAAGTATATTTTAAGATTATTATTGATTTAATGGTAATTGATATCTCAACCACAGTGGAGCATATTTTCCAGACATTAAACAAACTGAATAATATCATAGGGTCTTACTTCAGTGGAGAAATACATCTCATTGAAACATTGTTCATACTTGAACTTTATTGCTATATTGCCTAGGATATCAATATTCGTCCTTAATGTGTTTTTGTAAACTGAAATGATAGTTTGACTTCTTTCTGATTTCAATGTATACCCATAAATGATTTGAGCGATTTGGTCTAAGTAATGTGTCGTTATGTGGCAAAACCACAGGAACTCCAAAGAGTCTTTTTCTTATCTGTTTGTGCCATTATTAATCTTGAAATTTGCATAATAAAGAAAATTATAATTAAATGAAAAATGTATCACCCTCTTGCATGATAGTTGCAGTAAGAGAACAATCAAGGGAAAACAAAACTGACAAAAACAGAACATCTACAATAACGGGACAAAAAGTGTGGGGGATAATTATCCATTTGCAGATAGATAAATAAAATAAGGAAAACAAATGAGCAGATGGGAAAAAAAAGTCCGGCAAACAAACTAACAAAGCATAAGTCCCAGAGATGTGCTGCCTCCATGGAGACAAATTATCATAACTTTCCTCTTAGATCTAAATGAAGGCATGATTTAATCTCTGAAGTTATTTTTCTCTTGGACAACCTTTGGAAAGACTTTCCCCTCCTTTTTTAATTTTTTTTTTTTTTTAATCTATCCTGTGGAACAAAAGGAGCTGAGTTACTTAGTATTTTTCAACATTAAAATTTTGCTATTCATTTAAATGAATATGGATGTGATTTTAGGTTCTGTCTTTGGAGAGAGCAGAGAATAATTCATCCTGTTTAAAATTGATCAGAATTGATAAATATAATCATTCTAATCAGGTGAAAATAAATTTAAAATACAAAATTCCAACCAACGTTCTTAAATGCCAATGATACTTTTTTGTAAATAACAATTTACCTGTAAAACCAGGGATTTACATTCTGTTAAGCAACAAATTATGCCCCTTTAACCCGTTCAAAATGATGGAAATAGTTACTTTGTGGGAAGGTAACTTATTTCTGTCCTGAAAAAAAAGACTTATCAAGCCTTGCCAACTCTGCTTCTGCATCCGGGTCACCCTCTTCCTTACAGCTGTCACTTTTTTCGCTCATCCTCAACTCTTCTTGCCTGAATTATTCTAATACTATCCCAAATGGGGTTTTGTCTCTATTTTACTCCCATGCAATCTGATTTCCGAATATTTTTTTTCAAAAAGACAAATCTGAATGTTTATTTTCCCGACTTCATGTCCGGTAGTGATTCCCATCACCTTCACCTTCCACTCCAAACATGAGGGCTTAGATGTGGAAAACCTGACATTAAGTATGCTTTTTCCTTCCTACACCAGCCTTCCTGCAGTCACACTTCTACAGTGCCATACTGTTTATTGTGCTCCTTCACTCAGCACTTATGAATGCATTCTCTCTCTAGTAAATCTGTAGCTCTGATGTGCTTTATTTGACAACACGTGCCATGCCTATTGTCTGATCTGCAAGGTCTCTCTCATTCTTTAAATCTGGGTTGAAGCATGAACTGTCTAGTGAGTAATACTCCATACTCCTTCTGGCCTTGAAGCAGAGGGTTTGCATTACCGTATTAATCTAGGATGCACTTAGATTTCAAGGTAGAGCTGAAAGAGTAGGGCCTTAGGTGCCATGTTTCACAACTGTGTGACTTTACACGACGTACTACGCACATTCTGTGGGACCACTGGTGCCTAGATACTCTCAGCTTTTCTGAAACCTGCCTTTCAAGTTGAGCTGGTATGGCAGTCATGCACTTAATATAGGGTCTTGCCCTAAACTCCCTACCTTAGTTAGCCTTAGTTAGCCTAGAGGTGAATTCCTTATCCAGGGTGGGCCAATGGGTCAATGAAAGTCCTCCACCCTCCAGACTGTGTATTTTGGCTTATTTTTCATCAGTAAAATGGGAGCACTAATAATGGTTTATCAGATTGATTGTGAGGACTAGGTAACAAGTGGAAAATAACTTAAACAGAGTAGGTACTTAGTAAATGGTTCTTGACTTATCTATCACATATGTTTTCAACAGATGAAAATAATCATATCTGAGGATTTTACAAAGAGTTTAACATACAAGTAGTAATTATTTTCTGATATAATGTATTATTTCTCATGTAACACCTTACTTGCAAAATTCACATTTGTGTATCCCTGTCACTGAAGAATTGTGCACAGATGTGTACCACAGACTGAGGGTAACCAACAAACCATGAGGAGCAGTTTACATTCTTGTGATACAGATTGCAAAATTTCCATATATATTCAAGTCAAATTGTACATACACACACACACACACACACACACACACACACACACATATATACATATTTAAAGTATGATTATTTTTTGTAACAAATAACTGGGCTTTTCCCCACATTCTCTGATGCTCTAGGGAATGAATTTGTTTTCTCTTTTTCTAAACAGTACCTCCCTGAAAAGAGTTTAAAATAATTATCCAAAATGTTATGAAATAAAGAAATAATGCACTAGTTGAAATATTGCCTCAATCCCTCACTTTTTGATTCATGGGTTAGGGAGAAAAAAAAAACAAAGACTTCTGAAAGCTTACATCAGGGAAAGGGAAGTCAATTTTCTGAACCACACTCATCTTGTTCACCTCCTTGTAATTTATATTCCAAGAACCTGCAAGGAATTATTTTTTCTCATCCTCAAGGGCAAAGAGTTAGCAGTCTCCAAGATGTAGAAATGGGTCAAACCAGGACAAAGAAAGTAAATCTCAGTTCAAGGTCTTGGAAGTCCCACAGTCGGCTTCTTCCAAAAAGGAGGAAGCTTGATAAAACGTCAGGCTGAAAAATATAGGTAAATATCAAGATTCTGATATGAAATGTTGATGCAAGTTTAACACTTGAATTATATATAGCTTCCAAAGGCCTGGGTGACATTTTTACTAGAAGGGGCTACTGTTTGTAAGGTAATGATAAAGAAATCCTTTGAGACATATAGCATTCACCAGCATATTTAGGAGAAAACAGAGAAGAGGCAATAGCCAGTAACTGTATCAGAGAATGATGATGTTTGAGAAAAAGTATAAAAGTGGTGTTTATGTTTACTTTAATTGCATTTATTTTTCAATAAGCAGGGCTACTGCATTGCTCAAAATGTGAAAAATATTCAGTGAAGTCTCCCTGCCATGCACAATCCCCAAGCATGCATGCCCTGTCTATGGAAACCACCAATATTAGCAGTTTCTTACATATTCCTCTGGAGATATTTTATGCTTATCTAAGAAAATGTGTTTCTTTATATGAATCCTCCTACTTTACAAAAATAAAAGCTATCATTTTGTAACACTGTTCTCTTTACCTCACTTAGCAAGACTCACTATGTAATATGACATACAGTGCTTCCTCCCTTTTTAAAAGCAGCAGCATCGTCCAGGCCACGGATGCACAATAATTTTATTCACCCAGTAAATGGAATGCTTCTGATTTTACTTTCTTTCTCCTCTAAAGAGACGGAGTAAGAATTAGTTGATTCGTTCATTGGTCTGAGAAAGCCTGTTCTCTGCTCTGCACATCAGGGATCATCATTAGCCAAGGTCTAGGTCTGGGGAGAAGGGAGGTTGCTGAGGGAAGTGGCATCCACCTTAATATGTCATATCAGTAATGGTTTTGCCGCCATTCACTGATCTTCTTATTAATCTTTTTGCTCATTCACAAAGTAATTAAGTCCATTCAGGTGGTTGGTTGAAGCTCCCACAAAACTCAAATGAAATCTCCCACAAATTATCACATCCCCTGCTTTCTACAGAAGCTCCAGTAAGGCAGTGTCAACAGGCTGTACTGCTTTTGTGGGAAATGAGTAATTGTTTCCACTTTGAGATGCAAGAGAATTTATGGCAACATTTTAATGATGGTATTTATATTCTAACACGTTATTTCAAATAAGATATCCCAGTTTTAATTTGTAAGCCAAACATCCATTTCTCTTATTTTCTGAATCAAAATGCTAGTTAACAACTATCACAAGAATCAAACTTACGTATATCAGTGGAAACCTTCAGAAAAATCTCTTGAAATAGGCTTTGGGAGAGAGAATTTCTCCTTAGTTATACACGAGAGTCACCTTAAACAAGTCTCCCAGTTATCAGCAAAGAGTCATATTTTATAAAGAGAATAAAACAAAATTAAGGGTAAAGAACCTCAATAATATAGATAACAATTATTGAGTGCTAGCTGTATGTAACACCGTGCTTTATTATTATTTTTAAAATTTTACTTTTTAGAATACACTTAAAAAGTAGCATTATCATTTCTGTTTTACAGATGAATTTTCTGACAATCACACACTAGTAAGTGTCAACAGTAGATTCCATCTGTGGTTTAAGCTTGGCAATTGCAAGATCTTTGCTTTTGATCCTCATACTATCATTTTCTCTAATTTACATAAATGTTTGAATTTGTCTGATCAAAATCACTCCTAATACAAGGTAGAACAAATTATATTGTTGCTTTTATTTAATCTCAAATCCTGGCATTTCCTATTGTGTGGTATAAGAGCTAATTTAAACAAATATTTTCAGAATATAAGGCAATTTACTGCATGTTCAAGAGATGAGATGAAGACCACTGTCATAGCCAATAATTTCAGTAAATCATTACTGACATACTGTCAGTTCTGCTTTTCAAGTGTGCCCTCCAATAATCAATCCAACCCAATGCGTATTTCTTATATCTTTTTCTTCAGGCTACAGAAACTAATAATCATGGTATTGGGAGACATTTCATATATATATATATATGGACTTTATATATATATATATGTATGTGCTTCATATATATATATGCATGTATATGGCAAATAATCTTAAATTATAGAGAAATATCTAACTTGGAGTAATTTTTTAAAAACATGTGTTAGGAAGAAAGATGAAGTGGGAAACCAAAGATCCTGAAAAAAGCCTCAGCTTGACAAGCAAGCCTGGATTCAGGCCCCCCACTGCTTGTCTCCACAGCGCTGTCTGTTGAGTTAGAAACACTCTCTTATCCCCAGGTTCTGTATCACCTCCTGCTACCCTTGGCTTCAGAACCCTGCAAGTTCATCATGGGTGGATCCTATCTGTGTGCCCCTTCCTCCAGAAGCTGCAGGACTGGACCCTGGTGCACAGCTCGGTGACTACACAGGCTGCCCTGTCTGCTGCACAGTCTGTCACTGAAAGTGCTGGCCCTATGTGAGTCAAATCCTAACGCTGCTCCTTACAAACTGCATGATCTAGGGTCAAGCAATGAACATCTCTCGTCCTCACTTCACTCATTCGTAGTATAAGTAGCTGGATTCTCATTCCCAAGGCTCCTTCTAGCTCTAACTTCTGTGTGTCACAAAGCATCTCAAAGCACAGATGAACTAGAAGAGTGTCAACAATAAGTTTGTGATCTGTCTAAACACTATTTGCCAAACAGCATAAGACACACACATGCACGCACACACACACAAGCTAAGAAGATATAAATACATGTAACCAGTGATTTTTCTTGGGTAGTAAATTTACAGAACACTTAAGACTGTGTCTATGCAGAGTATGTACATAAGAAAATTAAATGTATGCTATTAATTTTTTCCTAATATTCTGAGTTGACCATTGATTACATTTAACAATCACAAATGAGGCAATAAGTATCATGAAAAAGCTAAAAAAACACAGGAAAAGAAGTAACCATGGGAGATAATGAGTTTGGTCTTTAAAAAAAAGTCATAATTTGAAAAGATAAAAACACCCCAGTGTTCAAAGTGCTGCTTACAATAGTCAAGACATGGAAGCAACCTAAAAGTCCATCAACAGGAGAATGGATGAAGAAGATATGGGTAAAGAATGGATAAAGTAAATGTGTGCAGTGGAATATTACTTGGCCATAAAAAAGAATGAAATAATGCCATTTGCCACAGCATGGATGAATCTAGAGATTATCATACTTAGTGAAGTAAGACACACAGAGAAAGACAGATATTGTATGATATCACCTACATGTGGAATCTAAAAAGATGATACAAATGAACATATTTGCAAAAGAGAAAGACTCACAGATTTTGAAAACATGCTTATGGTTACCAAAGGGGAAAGCTAGTGGGGAGGGATAAATTAGCATATACATAAATCCCATGGACAGAGGAGGGCTACAGTCCATGGAGTCTCAAAGAGTCATGACTTAGCAACTGAACAACAGCAATATATAAAATAAACAATAAACAAGAACACACTGTATAGCACAGGGAACTCTACTTAGTATTCTTTAAAAACCTGTATAGGAAAATAATCTGAAAAAGAATGGCTATATATATGTATAACTAATAGTAAAGGATCCACCTGCCAATGCAAAAAACTTAAGAGGCATGTGCTTGATCCATTGGTGAGGAAGATACCCTGGAATAAGAAATGGCAACCCACTCCAGTATTCTTGCCTGGAGAACCCCATGGAGAAAAGGGCCTGCTCAGCTACAGTTCAAGTGGTTGCAAAGAGTTGGACACAAGTGAAATGCTTAGCACTGTGCACACATATACAACTCAATCACTTAGCTATATTCCTGAAGTTAACACAGCATTTTAAATCATCTATATCCCCATATAAAATAAAAAGTAACTTAAAATAATTTTGAAAATGAAATTTTCATTTAAAAAAAAAAGGAAAAAAAATGGATTTGAGGGTAAAAGAAATGACAAAAGGGTATTTCAGGAAGTGAAAACCTGGTCCAAGATAAAATATGAACTAAGTGTTTTAATAGGACCAAACAGAGAAAATCAATGTACAACACACTGTAGGCTGAGGGGTGTCCCATGTGGAAGGAGCCACAGCTGAAACTGGATAAGGGCCTTGGACTTTGGAAAATAGTGGTGATAAGGGATGGGGCATGTAAAAGATTTCTCAGATGGGGTTACAGATCTTATTGTTCCTTCTTACTCATGCCCTAATCCTTAGGTATTAGTTTTTGCAACACTAGGAACCATGAGGTTTTTGAGGAGACAGTGAAGAGAGCCAAAGGTAAGTACTTTCTTAGACCAAATGACTCTGAGTGTCAGTAAGTTTGCCTGTCATCTTTCTATGGTATTTTGAGAGAAGAATAAAGGAGGGGGAAGCGCTTGAGGGATGGCTACATGGATTGTGGAATTGCAGCCTCTCCTGGTGGTTGCGAACGTGGTTGTTCTTTGTGACCTACTCTTTGTACCCTACTCTTTGTGACCCCATAGACTGTAGCCCACCAGCTTCTCTGCCCGTGGGATTTCCCAGGCAAGAATAAAGGATTGGATTGCCATTCCCTTCTCCAGGGGATCTTCCCAGCCCAGGGATAGAAGCCACATCTCCATTGTCTCCTGTATTCGTAGGCAGACTCTTGACCTCTGAGCCATCTGGGACACTCCCCCTGGTGGTTATGATAAGACAAAGTGAAGTCTCTCAGTCGTGTCCGGCTCTTTGTGACCCCATAGACTATAGCCTACCAGGCTCCTCTGTCCATGGGATTCTCCAGGCAAGAATACTGGAGTGGGTTGTCATTTCCTATGATAAGACAAAGAATGTATTTTAAAAAAAAAAATACCTTGGTTAACACCTCCAGGGGTGGCATCCAATTGATCTCCTACTATGTTCACGCAAAAACCTGACTCCGTAATCTGTACATATCATTGACACATGATTTATGTATCCACAAGGTGGGTACTCACAAACTTAATCTTATTAATTGGTACAATTTAACTTGTTAGAAATCCAGTGACAATGCTGTCATTTTAATCCTCAGTCTCGCTATAGGAACTCTGCCAACAGGGAGTGTTACATGGCTTTTGGAGATGCTGAGCCCTGTCACTTCTGTTTTGAAAACTTTCACACTCATTGGGGTGGCCTCCTGGTCTCCAATAATTTAAATCCTGCACATTCCATTTATGTGACAAACTCCTACTGTTTTAGAAGAATCTGGAGCACAGTTGTGACAGGTGGCCATGTAACTCAAGCAAGCTGTGGTGTTTTCAGGTCAAACTATGCAGACTTAACTTTCTTAGAGTTTCCCTTAACACAGATGTTGCTTTATTTTTTATTACCTAAGCTTTACCTGTGGAAACAATTTTCGTTTATTTTCTACAAGTATACCTTGAGGCAGTAGCAACAGGGAGGGCTAACTCTTTACTTTCACTGTCAAAACTGATAGCCTATAAAATATCAGGTTTTTTTTTTTTTTTCTTTCCTCTTGAAGTGACATTCAAACAAATCCATATCTTTTGTACCATGGTGTTGGGAACTCGATAGAAGAAACGCAAGACACAAGGGCTCCCTTAGTTAGTCTGGATTCTGAAGTATGTGTCCGCACTCGTATGTGGAAGAGACTTAGAATTTAAATCAGTGTAGACTGCCCTTTATCTGTTCAGCATAATTTAATTTGAAAATTTCTTTTTGAGAATATTTAAGTTAAGAAAAGAGACAGGTTGCAACGATGCTTGCTAGCTAGTGGAACTGAGAGATGGAAATATTAGGTAGCTTATTTGCTGAAAGGCAAATGCTAATTTTTCCTAATTAATTGGGATAGAGTTAATTTTGAGGGTACTTAAGAATTAGGGTAACCGATTTCAAGTATACAATACCAAACAAAAGGTAACTCTGTGGGGTGATATCTATGGTAATTAGCTTGCTTGTACTAATCATTTCACAGTGCACATCGAAACAACACACTGAGTACTTTAAATGCAGGCAGTTTTTGTCAATCACACCTCAGTAAGGCTGAGATAAAATAAAATAAAACACAGTAAAATAAAATAAATGGAAATTAAGTTAAATTTTAAAATAGCATAACACAAAGTAAAAGACTAGGGTAACCAGTTCATGTGGTTTGCCTCGGACTTTTCCTATTTTACCAGGAAGTAGCATGCCCAGGAACTGGGGAGTTTGATCATCCACTCCTCTCTCCATTTCTCTGATCTGCTTCTTACCTCTCTTTATAAAGTTCTCAACATTCTAACCAATGAAAACTTCATTTTAGTCAGTAAGTATGTGATCAGATGGGAATGGCTTTTGAGCAGCGATGCTGAGCATGGGTAGAGAGTATCACTGGATGGTGACACCCATTTGCCAAGACCCTTTGAAGTAGCAGTTCAAAGAAACGTTGGCCTTGCTCAAGTAGAATGGAGAAGCTACTTTTCAGCCTGAGAAACTCAAACTTAAATCTGCAAATGAGTGACTTAGAGCATAAACTAATGAGTCTGGGAGCAGGCAACTGCCAAATTGTTGACTGCATGCCAGAAGGCTACTGAACAAGAAACTACCGCCAGTCCATGCAGATCCGACTTATCAGGACTTTTGAAAATGAAAGTGCCTAAAGACAACATTTCTGAACCAATTATAGCAAAGCTTGATTACCAGCATCTCTGTTTTATGCTTTTTTAATGCTGAATTTGAGAAAGGGTGCTCTGAAAACTGTGGGAAAATCATTCTCTGTCAGTAGACTAAGGCAGGCAACCTTCCTAAATCTTACCTCCAGGTTGAAGCTGACAGAAAACTCTGTGGAAGAGTTCTCATTTTATTGAGAGAGCTGCAGCAATTCAGGAGAAAATCATAGTTTTGGGGATAAATTTACAGCACAGCGGCCGTCAGAGATAGCGAACTTGGTTGGGGTCCAGTAAGTTCAGTTATTCTGAATATCCAGGGTGCTAGAAAATTCTGAGTGAGACAAACACCAATGTTGTTCCTCAGGTGACTTATGCTGACAGAGTTTGCTTTTTTATTCTCAGTGTCAAATCAGAAAAAGGGCTTTTATGGTGGCGTGGATGGAAAAATCAAAATAGTTCCAGAGTCAACAGACTTGAAAGCTTTCATTTCAGACTTGGCTGTTATAGTGCATAAAAAAGCATGGCATCTTTGAAGATGAATATGCCATATTAATGCTATAGGGAGATGCCTTTGCATATGTAAAACAAACATTCCCATGAAAACAAACCTAGCAGACTCAAGTAAACTTCTCTTCAATATTGTTTAAAGTAAAAAAAAAAAAAAAAGAAAATCAACCAAAGTAAATGGTGCATTTATTCAGGACTGCTTTCCTTTGCTACAGAAGACTTCCAGTTCAAACTGTTGCGCTCCCAAATGAGCAAAGCAAGGTAGCTTAGATTTCATCGGCAGAAAATTGTTCAGTTCAGTTCAGTTCAGTCACTCAGTCATGTCCGACTCTTTGCGACCCCATGGACTGCAGCACACCAGGCCTCCCTGTCCATCCCCAGCTCCTGAAATTTCCTCAAACTCATGTCCATTGAGTCAGTGATGCCATCCAACCATCTCATCCTCTGCCATCCCCTTCTCCTCCTGCCTCCAATCTTTCCCAACATCGGGTTGTTAGGATGAATCTATATTTACCATGGAAGGGCTTCTCTGCTGGCTCAGAGGGTAAAGATACCACCTGCCAATGTATGAGACCAGGGTTCAGTCGCTCGGTTGGGAAGATCCCCTGGAGAAGGAAATGGATACCCACTCCAATATTCTTGCCAGGAGAATTCCATGGATGGAGGAGCCTGGTGGGCTACTGTCCGTGAGGTTACAAAGAGTTGGATGTGACTGAGTGACTAAACACTCTTATTTTCATATGTACCATGGAATGTACTCCAGAGGGTGTATATTTTCCCCTACTTAATCTTAAATTTCAGTTTTTTTTCTGATAATATGGTATTGATTCTTAAAGCAGATTGCAGAAAATTTAATGTTAGCTAACTGTCTCATACTGGTTAATTAGTTTTATTAAAAAAAACTCTAAAAGAATTGACAAGTTTGTGAATTTTTATTGTTATCAGAATTGTTTGAAGAAAAAAACAAAAACAAAAACAGAAGTTGTATAATTTCCTGTAGGTATCATTTTCCCTTATAATTATAGCACTGGTATTTCTGATATACATTCATTTAAATTTTGTAAGAAATATAATTTTTAACAGTGTGAAGTTGTGAAGGGGTGATATGGAGGACTAGTTAAAAATCTTCTGCTTAACATTGTCTCTTAGCGATGGTTCAAGAGGTAGTAAAGTTATAAAGGCAAGATTAATGATTTACAGCCTTAAGCACGGAAGATATCCAGAGGAACAGGGAAAAATCATTTGAGAGGAGAATAAAAAGTAACATTCAGATGACTTTAAACATACATAGAAATATACATACCTGAGAATGTTTGGCCATTCTATCCTCACTTATCTTAATAGACTCTGAGTTAATGATTTATTTTTTAAACCATGAGACCAAGTCATTAACCATTTACTAGGCAGGGAGGGTACAGAAAGCAGCACAATGGACTAGCTAAGTTATTGTTTAAAAATCCTATGACATAACAAAATTGATCCTGTTGACAGCAAAAGGATGACAATATTGAGAAACTCAGAGACTGTACCATATAGAAAATAAATAAGCTCCCAATTTTTCTAAAAAAGTCAGTACTGTGTCATAACTGTTAGAAGTTTTACATACATATATATGTACATATAGTTGTGGTAATGGTGGTTTGGTTGTTAAGTCCTGTCTAACTCTTGCAACCCCATCAACTGTAGCCCACCAGGCTCTTCTGCCCATGGGGATTCTCCAGGCAAGAATACTGGAGAGGGTTGCTATGCCCTCCTTCAGGGGATCTTCTCAACCCGGGAATTGAACCAGGGTCTCCTGCATTGCAGGCAGATTCTTTATCAGCTGAGATACCAGGGAAACCTATATATACACATATATATGTAGTTAAATCATTTTTATACAGATTTAGCCATACACAGTATTAATATGTGATTGTCTAAAAGATTTGTTCTTTCTCTTTATTTTTTCTCTGAATAAAAGCATTGATTTTGTTTTAATTTTATAGAAAATAATCAAATAAATGAGGGACTTTTTGAGAAAAACATAGTGACAAACGACTTAACAGGATATAGAAAACCTAAAGTAACCTCTATACCTAAAGACATTAAAAAGCATGTCAAATTGTCTAGAATTGTACTCAGTGCAGAAAATCCTATGTATATGCTCATTCAAACCTTTTAGAATCAAACTTTTTATTGTCATTTTAGAATATACTTATGTTAAATAAAGTGCCTTTACCAAATTTCCCTGACTTTGAACAAAACCTAACAAATGTGAGATTAGAAATGTCAGGAATTGCTAGGGACAAATATCACATGAACAAAGATGCAAAAATTCAGAGCAAATATCAGTCAATCAGATCTAAGCCGATATGAAAATCCTAAGTGAAACACGGAAAGTGAAGTTGATATTTGGATGTGATTTTTTTTGTTTATTATTGTTTGTGTTTGTAGCCTCTCTTCACAAAATCTCTATAGTGATAAAAACAAGGAATGATGACTATGTCATCTATCAACCTTAGCTGAAGCTTAGGTTCCAACCTTAATTCAGGCCAGGGTCATGAAAACATCTCAGAAACCCTTCACTTCTTAAGATAATTTGGTTTAGTTATCTTCAAAGTTGATAGGGTATGCTTTATTTCACATGCCATCTATTCCCCCTTCCATTGCAGAAATGCCCCCACCTGAGACACAATATCAACATTATAATCAAGGAAAGATTTATTCATAGCAGCCGTTCCACTTTATATTTCTAACAACCATGCACAAGGGTTTCAATTTCTTCACATATTTTATATCCAACATGTTAATTTTTATTTTTTGATAATGATCATCCTAAAAACTGTGATGTGATATCTCCTTGTGGCTTTAATTTGCATTTGCCTGATGATTAGTGATATTGAACATTTTTTCATATGTGTTTTGACCATTTGTGTAACTTTAGAAAAATGTCTAAGTCCTTTGCCTATTCTTTAGTCAGACTAGCTGGTTTTCTGCTATTATATTTTGGAAATTAACCTATTATCAGATATACGATCTGCAAGTATTTTCTCCCATTCTGTAGGTTGCCTTTCTGCTCTATTGATTGGTTTCTTTGTTGCAGAGAAATGTTCTGATTTGATATTGCTCTACTTTATTTTTGCTTTTTTTTTGCCTGTGCCATGGATGTCCTTAGTATCCTTTAGGTTCCAAATTTGCTCTATTCTTTCCTATTTCTGACTAGACTAAAAGGTGGAAGTAGTAATACTAAAGCAAGTAATTTTTTTTTTTAAAGCAAATAATCTTTAAGGAGATGGCGTAGAATTTGTGCATGGCTACTTGGCAAGAATCTAGTCACATTGTCATGTTTGGCTGCCAAGGAGGCTAGGAAGTGAAGTCTGTAGCTATTATCAAACAGGGTGAAATATCTACTTGCTTGGCAACAGACCAAATTAAAGGCTAGTGATATAACACCAATCATGTTATTATTTCTCAAACTTTTGGTGGCTCAACAACTTAGGAACATTTCAGCTGGGAGGTTTGGACTCTGCTTCTCACTTGCAGTTGTGAGATGGTAACAAAAGTAAGAATATGGATATGGGATGATGGGGCCACTCATAACTGGTTGAATATTTGCCTCTCTTGTGAACCCAGAACTTTCGTGTGTGGTCCTGACATGTTGGCTGGGGCTTTTTCCCAACATGGCAGCCTCTGGGCAGTTGGACTGCTTACATACCAACTCACTGGTCCTTACGGAGGATTTTCTAAGGAAGGAGGCAAAATATTGTCTTAAGAAGCCTTAAGAAATTACCTAGTGTCATCTTTATTATGCTCCACTGGAAACACAAGGGTCACCAGATTCAAGAGGAGACACAGGACCCACTTCAGTGGAAGAACATCAAAAATTTGGGGTCAAATGTACAAACTGTTACATTTATTAAAAGGAAGAACAGAAGAGAAGAAGCTGAGAAATGCTTTTTGGTCTCTGTCCAAGTTCCTCTGCCCCACAGACACCCCCACCACACACACACACACGCACACAGTTTACGGAGGAAGTTAACTCAATTCCTCACTTTCTGCATCTTGCTCAAATCAAAGAAGTTGAATGCCCTGTTATTTGTATTAATTCTAAGAATGACTTATAGGAGTTGGGAACTAATAACATCACAGATTAAACACACCAATATTTACAGAAAATTAGGGGAAAGAATGCTCAAATATATACAGTACTATTTGAAAAAAGAAAGTTTGGAAATATTTGATAGTCTGTCACAGAGAGCAAACCCAGCTAGACAGAAGTCTCCTTGCCCCCAAGGTAGCAGTTTCCTTGCTTAATCCTCTCCTACCAACTCGGATTCTTCTCCATAGACTTCCTTTTCACAGACATTCACAGCCCCTCTGTGGTCCATTGCACGTTCTTCCTCACCTATTATGCCCTGTAGCCACTATATTAGTGGGTGTTGCAGAAGTGGAGGTTTGATGATTGGAGAGTTGCTTTGGAGCCAGAACAATCACAAGCTTCTGTGCTTAGGTTTGTAATTTATTTGGCAATTCAGTTTCCCCCCAAATTTAGTAGTCTCTGTTCTACTTGCTTCCAGTCAGTTTCACGTGAAATAACCATTCACATAGATCTCCTCCATTTACAGTTCCTAAGCTTGTAGGATCTCTTCTTATATTGGATGGGTTCTGAACTTAGTCATCTCTCTCTCTCCTATAATGGAAGCTCCCTTGAGGGGTTTGTAACCATGAGTTCATATGGGACAGCAACAACCTTAATCTCCTTTTTAGCTTCCCGTTTGCTTTTGGAAGCAGGAAATTTACTTCCTGCTGTTTGTACACAGAAGCAGTTGGAACTTCAAATTCATTAAAGCCTCAAACAACTGGATATTCATTCAGTTTAAATTTCAGTACACTGGCAGTCAGAACCTCCCTGAAGCAGAGCTTGTTTTCTTTCTATCTCTGGTTGCAAACTGGCCAGTTTTTGTCTGAATGTCTCTTTCCTCTCTGTTGCTAAAAGCAACAAGGAACAGCCATTACAAACATTCTTTATTTTTTCAACCAATTCTCATGAGTCTGACATCCAGGTGATCACAAACAAGTGTTCTGCCAAGTGCTTAACCTTGCCATAAAGTTGGTGACTAGATTGCAGGACTATAATGATACCTGTGTTCTTTCTAGATATTAAACAATCGCTAAGGCAATCCTTTATATTGTACATTTTTGTCACTAGCCCAACATCCCAGAAGACAATTCTATTTGTTAAGTTTCAAGCTAAAGTGCTGTAAAAAATATCCTGTCATACTCAGTCTTAAATAAAAGAGATGTTTTGCTTTTCTTTTCATCTATCAACTCAACGTTTGTTGGTGTAGGGCAGCAGTTTTTAAGGAAATGATTCAGAAGCCATGCTTGTCATTTGCAGTCACTCACTCAGCCACTAGTTTAATTACATAGCCATAGTAAGTTGTAAGCCCAGGCAGTCTATATAAAGCTAACATTTTGGGTTTCTTTTGCAAAAGAAAGAAAAGTAGAATGGTAATCAGAGATGGTTAAAATTTTTGGTGATATCCAGGTTAAAAAACTAATAAAAACTTTTTAATTTTTATAAAAACAACCAAAATCACTGTAAGATTGACCTGAAATAAGAAACATGTAAAAATCATTATCGAATTCTTGAATACAAAGAGCAATAGTGTTGGGATAATATTGGGAAAATAACTTCCCCTAAAAAAATATTTAAATGCCTAAGATAAAAGAATATGCTACTAGACTAGAAATAGGCAAATAGCCCAAAGAATATAATACAGAGATTTATATAGCCCAATTTATAAAAATATAACATATAAAAAAGTTATTTCAAGTAAAGCTATTGGAATGTTGGGAGAGTCATTATTAAACTATATCCATTAAAAAGTAGGCTCAAGAGGGAGGGTATATATATATATATATATCCTGATTTATATATCAGGATATATAGCTGATTCACGTTTTCATACACCAGAAACTAATACAACATTGTATAGCAATTATCCTCCAATTAAAAAAATAGGCATATAAAACTATAAAGTTGTTAGAAAAATATAGATTTGAGAACTTGTATAATAATGGAGCAGAGAGAATGATAACAAACCATAAAGAGAAATAGAGTCCATAAAGCAAAACTTGATATAAAAGATTGATAGGCATCACAAGTAAAAAAATGACCAGAAACCTTACTAAAATGCAAAATGCAAATGGAAATCTGGAAAATTCATGTAATTTATATAACATATAAAGAATTTATATCTTTTAAGAGTGCAAGTTATTGCAAATGAATGAGAAAAAAAGAGCAACACTCTAATGGAATAAATGGCAAAGGGCATAAATCACAGAAGAAAACATAGAATGTTTTAAAAACTTATGGGAAAATATTAACCCTTGGTAGCTATCAAAGAAACAAAACAGTGAGAACATTTTTCAATTAACAAGAAGGTACCAATTAAAATATTTAATGTTGACACATTTATTGTGAAGTGGGAACTTTCATGCAATGCTGAAAGTTGTTTAATCTTATAATTTTTTAGAAAAATATGCATCAAAATCATTAAACTATCCCTACCTTCCTAATGATCAGTTATAACTCTTAGGGAGTCATAAAGATGAGCCAAACTGTGCCAGCTTATAAAAGTATATCAATAAAAATGTTCATCAGAATGCTTTTAGCAATAACAAAACAAGGCAAATTCTTAATAGTTCTTTAAACAGTACGTATGGATACATGTACACAGTGATATTCTGAGCATCATTTAAATCTGTACTATACATATACATTTATTTACACAGGCTGATATCAATCATTTTAAGTGAAAAATTACATTATGTAAAAGGTACATGTGTGCACATATACATATGCAATGAGTGTATATTTATATTTTTTCTTTAAGGTGATAAATATTTAAAAAGTTGATAGATAATGAAAAATAATTAGATTAATTAAATTAGCAGAACCAGATGTGAAAGTGTACACTTGTGAATGAATTATCTGCTGAATACAATTAGCTATGGAACAGAAATGATTAAATGGGGATCATTTTGCTGCAACTCAGTGTGTAAGAGATTGTATTTAATTATATTGCATTGGTTAAGTTTTGATCTGAATAAAAATTTAATCAAGAAACATGAAAATGGCCACTACTCATTTGCGCTCATTGATAATATATTTTTATATGCTTTCAGCTTTTATTCTGAGAGAAAAAAATCTTAAAAATTCAGAAATCATACATAAATGCATATATGTACATATGTAAGGGTTTCCTAGGTGGCACTCATGGTAAAAAACCCTCTTGCAAGTTCAGGAGACATAAGAGACAAAGGTTCGATCCCTGGGTCAGGAAGATCCCCTGGAGGAGGGCCGACAACCCACTCCAGTGTTCTTGGCTCCAGAAGCCTGTGGACGCAGCAGCCTGGCAGGCTATGGCCGATAGGGTGGCAAAGAGTCGGACATGACTGAAGCGACTTAGTATGCACACACGCGCGCACACACATAAAGTGAAACGAATACTGAGTGGCTTTATTTTAAATATAAGTCAATGCTGCTGCTTTTACTACGATGTGGTTTGGCTCTAATTAACCTGTACTTTCATAGTGTATAACACTCATCTTCAATCTGAAATGTCATCTAGTTAAATGAAAGGTTGATAAGCTAATGTAACAAACTTGAATATCAGAAATCAATTAAAATCTTTTATGTGACAATTGGCTCAGAAATGTCTGCCTGGGCAGATGGTACTGTTTTTAAAAGAAAGACATAGTTTGAAATCTGGAGAATTTCAGAAAAATCTGGGCATCATTTTCAGGTTCTGGTAAAGGAGAAAGGTGTCATTTCCTTGACAGCCCCAGCGGTTTCCCTGTTCCTGTTTGCAAGGCAGATGCCATGAACAGATTGATGTGTAAAGAGAGGCGGGTACAGGAAAAATCTTACAATAAGACTCATTAGCTGGAGACAGACATGCTCTGCTGGGAGTCACTCAGAAGCATTTTTTGATGTATAGAGAATGCTTAATGTTCTTAGTATATGTGCTTTTTAATGTGGTGGGACTAGATTTTGTGGTTGCTTGACTGAATGGGGGAAAAAAAGCACTGTAGTTTAATGACAAGTAGACACCCATGAATATGTAACAGAAATGAATCAGTCTTAAATACAACCTTCAGCATAAAATACACTTTATTATTTTGTTTATCCTCTTGGCCTGGGTCTGTAGAACTGAAGGCTAATAATGGAACTATTCATTACTGTCAAAAACAAATAAAAAAAGCAAAACTCAGACATCACTGAACATAGAACATTATGAAGAAAAAAATCGAAAGCCATGTTTCCATGTTTTGTGTCATCAACTTTTATTTTCATCATTTTCTCAAGAATGTAAAATCATCAAAGTTAAAATCATCTTATTTCCCTAAGGTTACTGCATCATTGACCCAGGATATTTTAAATAATATTTTCTCTGGGAGGAGGAAAGGACTAGGGAAAATGACTGTTAACTATTAACCAGAGGATAGTTTGACACATTGACAATTTGAAGATTTCTGATAGATATAAGTATACTAGGATAAGTATGAAAAGGTGAAAGTATTAGTCACTCAGTCGTGTCCGACTCTTTGTGACCCCATGGACTATAGCCCACCAGGCTCCTCTGTCCATGGGATTCTCCAGGCAAGAATACTGGAGTGGGTAGCCATGCCCTTCTCCAGGAAGTCTTCCTGACCCAGGCACCAATCCTAGGTCTCCCAGATTGCAGGCAGATTCTTTACCATCTGAGCCAGGAGGGGTTGCAACCAGAATGAATAGACCATTCTCAAATGAATATTTTCATTCACAATATGAACCAAGTTCTTCATGCTAGTAGTGAGGTACTGATGTCCATCATGACAAACACTATTTAGAAACCAAACACTCTATTTACAGTGAATATGTCAGTCCACAGTGAAGGCAATCTCAGATATAAGGCCCTGAAACTACAGCCCTTGCATGCCGCAGAGGAAGAAGTGATAGGAATGCAGTCTGCATTTACTACACACTCAACATCAGGGTTAATTTATCTTATTGTTGATTGTTGTTCAGTCACTAAATTGGTCTGACACTTTGACATACCATGAACTGCAGCATGCCAGACTTCCCTGTCCTTCACTATGTCTTGGAGTTTGCTCAAATTCCTGTCCATTGAGTCGGTGATTCTATCTAACCATCTCATCCTCTGCTGACCCCTTCTCCTTTTGCCTTCAATCTTTCCCAGCATCAGGGACTTTTCCAATGAGTCAGCTCTTTTCATAAGGTGACCAAAGTATTGGAGCTTCACCTTCAGCATCAGTTCTTCCAATGAATATTCAGTGTTGATTTCCTTTAGGATTGAGTGTATTGACCTCTTTGGAGTCCAGAGGACTCTCAAGAGTCTTATCCAGCATGATAGTTCACCTATTGGCAAGAAAATATGCCCCAATATTCACATTAAAAAAAGAAAAAATGAACTGCTTATGAAGAGTTTCTACAAGTTATTTATAGAAATAGATCAACTGTAATCTTACTCAGGTAAATGTTAATGTACAATAACAGGACACAAAATGATCTTCATCTTCAATTTCCTCTTTGCTTCATTCTGAGTATTCTAAAGCTAACTTCTGCCTCTTTCTGTTTCTGCTCTGTCATCTTTGAACATTACAACCCTTTCCCCAGATGAAAGATGCATCATTATTTAGTGAGCATCTCAAGATGCTGCCTCCAACTCTGTGCCTTTATGAAATTCTGCCTTCCATCCCCACCACTGAGCACTGCTTCTCTCGATTTTCCTCAGTGGAGGTTTATAATTCTGCATTCCATGTGCCATGCTCTGCAGACCACGTTACAGTTCTCATACCTGCTTTTGTTGTTTCTCGACCCAAACTTCCCACTTGGAGAATTGCTTTCATTTCTAAGGCCCATTTAATCCAGCTAGGATACCCTCAGCACACTCTCCTGCCTTATTTACCAATGTCCTATGTCCTTGTTCATTTTGAAATTTGGCATTTGGCTGAACTTCTGTGGATGTCCAAATGTTTGACCCAGGAATCTAGAACTGTTGACCTTCTCAACACCAGCAGCCCTGCCATCTGGGCCCGTGTCTCCACCCTGGACACTTAGAACTGCTCTCAGTTGAATTTAGGTATGAAAATGTCTAACCATAGCCTCCTGCTCTCTTTCTCACTACTTTCTTTTCTGTACAGTTTTCACTGATATCATCCTGATATCTATCCCTTGGTCTCACATCTACATCTTCATTGAGAACTTCCTTTATGGCTTCATTAGCTTCTTAAACTTTCAGCTAAGGCACCACTTCTTGAGCTTATTTTTCCGAGATAAACTTTCTGAAAACTCTCATCATTTACTGTATCTGTTCATACATGTGGACAGTGGAAAAGTGCCCCACAAAATCACACAAGCATATATTTTGGCGCTACAAAAAATAATTTCAATTCTCTTTGGGTCTATAATACTGCTGATCACCCATCACAGCCCAACCTATTCTATTTACCCCAGTAGCCATATATGTAGGGGTTTCCCATGAAAGAGACAGAAATAAGGCATTTAATGGCTGATCTATTTGAAAAGATTGTGGCATGCTTCTGAACCTTTAGCATTCATGAGAATTCCCTCTAGGTCTTGTTAAAATAGGATTGCCGGGTCCTACGTCAGTGTTTCTGATTCGCTAGGTCTAAGATGCAGACTTATAATTTGATTTTTTAACAAGTACCTAGGGGTGGGGGTCACACTTTGAGATCCATTGATCTAGAAACAGAATTCTCTTCAAACATTTTGGAATACAGTTGCTCAAATATATCATAAAAGGATCTCTATTTTCTCTTCCTTCCTCTGTGTTGATTTCATTTTTCAGGCAATGTCTTATTCCTTGATAGAAAAAATGGAACCAACAGTTCCAGGATTAAATATTTTTTAAACTCATACCCTTGCAGGAAAAAAGACTGCCTTTTCCCAACTAGGAATTGCCTATTTCCCTCCCAGGAAATAAACTAGAAGGAGTTAGCCTTACTCTAGCTAAAGGAGTTAAGTGGTATTACTCAACCAGCAAAGGAAAAGACCCACACAGAGAGGTGATGAGTTAGATTTATGTCCTCTGCAGCGTGTTTTACATCTCCTGTATATGCTTTTTTCTTTTCTGGGGGAGGGGTACACTGTAAGGCCTTCAGGTTCTTTGTTCCCTGACCAGAGATTGAACCTGTGTCCCCTGCAGTGGAAATGCAGAATCTTAACTGAAGTCTCTCTTTGCTATGCTTTGAAAACACTCCCATACTTCTGCCCCATCTCTCTTAGTAAAATGATCTTGCTGATAATTTAACAATAAAAACAACAGACTACTGAGGTTATAAAGCAAACCACCTCTCACCACTTGGCTCAAGCACATAATTAATATATACGTATTCATAATATACATATTTTGTAGAAAGCAAGAGTCTTGAGGAAAAGAGTAGAGAAGTAGTTAAGAATGGATAGCAAAGACAAACAAACAAAAAAATCCAAAAGCAAACAAACAAAGAAACAGAAAAATAATGTAAAAACAAAAAAAAAATTGAAGCTGCTTTCTCTGGAGTCAGGAAATTATTGAATCACACAGTATGATATATTCTCACCTCCTTTATTTCAGTTTGTAAGAAAAATACTTCCTTTTCATAACACTAATACCAAGGGGAATTTCATTAATCAGTTTTCCCTTCATGCTTCTCTATTTGCACCGTCATTCTCTCACTCTAACAACTTTTAATAAGTCTATAAATTTAGTGAGATCTATCCAATTTACCATATGTGAATGGACATTTATGAGTTCAATCAAAAATTAGCTTACGCTGTATCTGCTTTTTAAAAAACTAAACGCCACATTGATAGTCACACAGCAATAAATATTCATTTATTTCATCATTTTAAAGGCAGAATGCCATTTCACTCTATAAATTGCACCATAAAATATTTAAACGTTTCCTAGTTGTTGAATATTTGGGTTGCTCACAATATTTTGTTACCATAAACAACGTCACGAATAACATCCTAATTTATTTATATTTCCATATTTGTCTGGTCTAGAGTATAAAATTCAAGGTGTGGAATTGCTGAGTCAAAGGATATGTCTTTTTTCCAGCTTTTGACATGCTCCCCAGTGACTCAACTTTTAAAGAATCTGCCTGCATTGCAGGAGACACAGGAGACATGGATTTGACCCCTGGGTCAGGAAGATCCCCTGGAGGAGGAAATGGCAACTCATCCAGGTATTCTAGCCTGAAAAATCCCCAGGACAGAAGAGCCTGGTGGGTTATAGTCTGAGGTTGCAAAGAGCTGGGGGCCATGACTAAGCAAGCACAAAATCCTGCAGAACAGTCACGCTCTTCCCCTGAAGCTGTAGTATTCCTGGTCTCACCTACCTGCCCACGCTGAGTATTACCATTCCTTTAATGATAGTTAGGTGATAATCCGCTAGGTGCAAATTATTCCTTGGTATCATTTTATTTTGCATATCGTTGAACAACCATGCAATTGAAACATTTTTAAAATATTCACCTATTTGTCCTTTTTGTTTCTGCTTTGAGCTTTTGTTCACTTGAAGTGTTCTTAATAATAAAAATGGTTAACATTTATTGAGGCATATAATGTATCAGGCTTATCCTAGTATTTTATAAGCATTATTTCACATAATTATCACAGTAACCTTATGAATATGTACTACAGTTATTCTCATTTTACAAATGGAGATTCAAGAATAGACACATTAAATTATTTTTCAAACATTATATTATACGTAGTAAATACAGTCAGTACTCAGGCATACATATACCTGAGCATGTCTCCCTTTTTATTCTGCTAATTTAAAAAAAATGTATTGGGGTATAACTTTTTTACAATGTTGTGCTAGTTTCTGCTGTAAAATAAAGTGAATCAGCTTTATGTACACTCATGTCTCCTCCCTCTCACCTCCTTCCCACCCATCCATCTAGGTCATTGCAGAGTGCTGAACTGGGTTCCCTGCACTATATAGCATCTCCCCACTGACTGTCTATTTTACACGTAGTGTATATATGTGAATCCATTCTTCCAAATCAGCCCAACCTCTCCTTGCCCCATGTCCACACATTTGTTCTCCACATCTGTGTCGCTATTTCTACCCTGCAAATAGGTCAATCTGTGCCATCTTTTCTAGATGCCACACGTATTCATTAATACATGCTATTTGCTTTGCTCTTTCTGACTTATTTCGCTCTGTATGACAGTCTTTAGGTCCATCCTTGTCTCTACAAATGACCCAATTTTGTTTATATATGTTTGAATATAGATACACTCACACCACATCTTTTTCTCCAGTCATCTGTCAGTGAACACTGGAGCACATGTGACTTTATTCTACCGACTTTAAATTCTGTTCCATCCAGCCTACTACTATCGCCTTTTCTTGGACTGTCCTTATGTCTCCCATGGACTTTTATGGCTATCTTCTTAAAGGACTCAATTTTATCCCATACTATACATCTGCATGGGCTTTCCTGTTGCCTCCAATGGTAAAGAGTCTGCCTGCAATGTGGGAAACCTGGGTTCGATCCCATGAGTCAGGAAGATCCCCTGGAGAAGGGAATGGCAACCCATTCCAGTATTCTTGCTTGGAGAATCTCATGGACAGAGTAATCTGGTGGGCTATAGTCCTTGGGGGTCACAAAGAGTTGGACACAACTGAGGGACTAACACAAAATACATCTGCATAGATTTTTCTCTAGTTTAAATCTGATCCTAATTCAGCTTGGACTAAAATCCCTTAAATGGCCCTTGATTTCCACACAGCAAAGTCCAAACTACTAATCAAAGTCACAGTTGCTTCCATGGTCTGACTCCCATTACCTGCATCCCTAGACTCCCCAACTGCACAAAATCTTCCCTTAATCTACCTCATTTTATTATTCAACATACCAAAACAACTTACATTTAATGTCTTATGGCCCATAGCTTAAGTATTCATACCTGCTTTTAAATTAAATATCTATCATCCTGCCCTACCCCACCAACAAAACCAACAAGTACACATATACCCTTCATTCTACCAATACATGCTTCCTCATCCACTTTAGTGGCCTGCCTTTCTAAAGTTTTTGTTGTAGTATGTGCTTTTTTTGCCCCTGAAGTCCACCGCTTCTTCCTATTCAAGCTCTTTACATTTTCTACCTTGAATATTTATCTAATCAGTTCAGTTCAGTTCAGTTCATTTCAGTTGCTCACTTGTGTCTGACTCTTTGTGACCCCGTGAACAGCAGCATGCTAGGCTTCCCTGTCCATCACCATCTCCCAAAGCTTGCTCAAACTCATGTCCATTGAGTCGCTGATGCCATCAAACCATCTCATCCTCTGTCATCCCCTTCTCTTCCCGCCTTCAGTCTTTCCCAGCATCAGGGACTTTTCCGATGAATCAGATCTTTGCATCGGTGGCAAAAGTATTGGAGTTTCAGCTTCAGCATCGGTCCTTCCAATGAATATTCAGGACTGATCTCCTTTAGGATGGACTGGTTGGCTCTCCTTGCAGTCCAAGGGACTCTCAAGAGTTTTCTCCAACACCACAGTTCAAAAGGATCAATTCTCTGGTGCTCAGCTTTCTTTATGGTCCAACTCTCACATCCATATATGACTATTAGAAAAACCATAGCTTTGACTAGATGGACCTTTGTCAGCAAAGTAATGTCTCTGCTTTTTAATACGCTGTCTATGTTGGTCACGGCTCTTCTGCCAAGGAGCAAGCATCTTTTAGTTTCATGGCTGCAGTCACCATCTGCAGTGATTTTGCAGCCCAGGAAAATAAAATCTGTCTAATAATTTATGCCAGTCTCACTATATTGATATTAATTTTAACTAACAGAGACTTTGTCTGATTCATTCTATAGCCTGCATTTCTAGAAAAAGTCTGGTGCATTTAAATACTTTTGATTAATACATGAAAGAATAACTATATATTATAAGTCCAACTGCTAATTTTCTACTAAATGTTAAGAGATAAAATGAATTCACCACTTTAAAGTAGCCTTTGCATTTACTTTTTTATATGTTATATGGTCACACTTGATGGAACAATCTATCCTTTAAAAACATTTTTAAAATAAGCAATACTGCATTTCTTTTCTAGATAACTTAGTGCCCAAAATAAAATACCTGAAAAGAAACTCCCTCTGAAATTAAACAATAGAAATAACCCCAAAATTATGAAAAGAAAATTGACTCATTATCCATTAAAGTTGCCTTTTTCTTGTCTTCATTTCAATACCTACTTATAAATCATCTAATATTTAAAATATGATTTAAGTATAATTTCCCAACTACTGCATAGTTGTAACAGTGTTTGTTATTTACCATTAATTCTATACAAAGTTCTGATTGTGAAAATCCATTTTAAATATATTCTTTGCAGAAATAATTGTTTCATCTATTTAATTTTGCTATTTAAATTTCCAAAGCACTAAAATTGCACTGAAACAAATTGTTTTAGTAAAAATATGTAGACATTAAATTATTAAGCCATTCATGAATATTTTAGATAATTGCTTTTAGAATATATCCTGTTTGAAGAGTCTCTAAAAAGGGAGTTTAAATATTGAGTATTCTTGGAAATTTTTTGCTTCAAAAACATGTGACATGTGATCATTTGCATAAAACTGTCAGTATTAGGCCAATTAACCAGTGCTACTGTGAAGGATCTATGAGCTGCATATGAAAATCACTCCATTTCTTCTTTAGATTGCCGGGGAAATTGAATTACAATCAGTCAATTTTTGTGCATTACAAGATACCTTGTGCAAGTCTATATATAAACGGAAGCCACAGAAAGGAGTGAAAGCACTGAATGCATGTTACATGGTTCAAAATAATGCATCAAGGCAGGTCACAAATGAAAAAGGGGGAAGGATGAAGGGATGGGGATCAGACGGGGGTTTGCATCATGTAGACAGCCCCAATTAGTTTAGGGAGCGATTCTGAGTAGTGAGGTAAACAGAGAAGCAATCCATTTACCAAAAAAAAAAAAAAAAAAAAAATTAGTATCTGCAGGCCCACAATTTCTTGTACAAAACAGTTGAGGCAATATATATTGTTCAGTCAGTAAGTCATGTCTGACTCTTTGCAACCCCACGGACTGCAGCATGCTGGGCTTCCCTGTCCTTCACTATGTCCCGGAGTTTGCTCAAACTAATGTCCATTGAATCCATCATGCCATCCAACCATCTCATTCTCCATTGTGTCCTTCTCCTCCTGCCCTCAATCTTTCCCAGCATCAGGGTATTTTCTAAAGAGTCAGCTCTTTCCATCCAGTGGTCAAAGTACTGGAGCCTCAGCTTCAGCATCAGTCCTTCCAGTGAATATTTAGGGTTGACTTCTCTTAGGATTGACTGATCTTGCAGTCTGGGACTGTCAAGAGTCTTCTCCAACACCACAGTTCGAAAGCATCAATTCTTCAGCACTCACAGTTATGGTCCAACTCTCACATCCATAGATGACCACTGAAAAAACCATAGTTTTGACCATATGGACCTTTATCAGCAAAGTGGTGCCTCTGCTTTTTAGTATGCTCTCTAGGTTGGTCATAGCTTTTCTTCCAAGGAACAAGTGTCTTTTAATTTCACGGCTACAGTCACCATCTGCAGTGACTTTGTTGCCCAAGAAAATAAAATCTGTCACTGTTCCCATTGTTTTCCATCTATTTTCCATGGAGTAATGGGACTAGATGACATGATCTTTGCTTTTCTGAGTGGTGAGCTTTAAGCCAGCTTTTTCACTCTCCTGTTTCACCTTCATCAAGAGGCTCTTTAGTTCCTCTTTATTTCTGCCATTAGAGTGATGTCATCTGCATATCTGAAGTTGTTGATATTTATCCAGGTAGTCTTGCTTCCAACTTGTGAGTTATCCAGCCCAGCATTTTTCATGATGTACTCTGTATAAATGAAATAAGCAGGGCAACAATATACAGCCTTGAAATACTCTTCCCAATTTGGAACCGGTCTTTTATTCCATGTCTGGTTCTCACTGTTCCATCTTGATCTGCATACAGGTTTCTCAGGAATCAGGTAAGGTGGTCTGGTATGTCCATCTCCTTAAGAATTTTCCATACTTTGTTGTGATCCACACAATCAAAGCCTTTAGCATAGTCAATGGAACAGAAGTAGATTTTTTTTCTGAAATTCTTTTGCTTTTTCTGTGATCCAATGAATGTTGGCAATTTGATCTCTGGTTCCTCTGCCTTTTCTAAATCCAGCTTGAACATCTGGAATTCATGGTTCACATATTTTTGAAGCCTGGCTTGGAGAATTTTGAGCATTACTTTGCTAGTATATGAAATTAGTGTAATTGCGCAGTAGTTTGAGTGCAATACACTTCTATTGTATAATCATAAGGGATTTGATTTAGGTCAAACCTAAATGTCCTATTTGTTTTCCCTACCTTCTTTAATTTAAGTATGAACTTTTCAATAAGGAGCTCGTCATCTGAGTCACAGTCAGCTCCAAATCTTGTTTTTTGCTGACTGTATAGAATGTGAGGCACGATGTATATGGAAATGTAGATTGATATGGCCACTCTGGAGAGCAGTATGAAATTTGCTTTAAAAATAGAACTATCATATGATCTAGTAATCCCACTCCTGGGCATATACCTATTCTTTGCATTGCCCTTCTTTGGGACTGGAAGGAAAATAACTTTCTACTCCTGTGATCATTACTGAGTTTTCTAAATTTGCTGGCATATTGAGTGCAGCACTTTCACAGTATCATCTTTTAGGATTTGAAGTAACTCAGCTAGATTTCCATCACCTCCACTAGCTTTGTTCTAAGGCCAGCTGGACTTCACACTCCAGGATGTCTGGCTCTAGGTGAGTGATCACACCACTGTGGTTCTCTGGGTCATGAAGACCTTTTAATATAGTTTTTCTGTGTATTCTTGCCCCCTCTTCTTAATCTTTTCTGCTTCTGTTAGATCCTTACCATTTCTGTCCTTTATTGTGTCCATCTTTGCATGAAATGCTCCCTTGTTATCTCTGATTTTCTTGAAAAGATCTCTAGTCTTTCCCATTCTATTGTTTTTCTGTTTCTTTGTGTTGTTCACTTAAGAAAGCTTTCTTATCTCTCTTTGTTATTCTTTGGAACTCTGCATTCAGTAAGGTGTATGTTTCCCTTTTTCCTTTGCCTTGACGTTTTTGTTTCTCAGATATTTGTAAGGCCTCCTCAGATAACCCTGTTGCCGTCTTGCATTTCTTTTTCTTGGTAATAGTTTTGGTCACTGCATTCTGTACAATGTTATGAATTCCTTTCCATAGTGCTTTAGGTACTCTGTCTGAGCAGATCAAATCCCTTGAATCTATTTGTCACTTCTATTGTACAATCATAAGGGATTTGATTTAGGTCATAGCTAAATGTCCTATTTGTTTTCCCTACCTTCTTCAGTTTAAGTCTGAAGTTTGCAATAACAAGCTCATCATCTGAGCCACAGTCAGCTCCAGGTCTTGTGTTTTGCTGACTGTATAGAATGTGAGGCATGATGTATATGGAAATGTAAACTGATATGGCCACTCTGGAGATCAGTATGAAATTTGCTTTAAAAATACAACTATCATATGATTTAGCAATTCTACTCCTGGGCATATACCCAAAGAAAACCATAATTCTAAAAGACATGCAACTCAATCTTCATTGAACTGCTATTCACAATAGTTGGGCCATGGAAGCAACCTGAATATCCATCAAAAGAGGAATGTATAAAGAAGATGTGGTACATATTTTCAAAGGAATATTACTCAGCTGTGAAAAAGAATTAAATTGGGTCATTTATAATGACATAGTTGGACCTAGAAGCTGTCATGCAGAGTGAAGTAAGTCAGAAAGAGAAAATCAAATATATAAGAAGCCATATATGTGAAATCTAGATAAATGGTCTATTTGCAAAATAGAAATAGAGAACAAGCATATGGATGCCAAGGGTGGGGGGAGGAGGGGTAGGATGAATTGAGAGGTTGGGATTAACACTATACACTATTTATACTCTGGATAATATAGGTAACTATTGGGAAACTTCTCTATAGCTCGGGAAACTTTACTCAATATTCCATGGTGACTTAAATGGGTAGGAAATCCAAAAAAGTGGGGAGATATTTGTAGCCAATTCACTTTTCTGTTCAGTAGACACTAACAGAACATTGTAAAGCAATAGTACTTCAGCAAGAATTGATTTTAAAATGATGTATATTGAAATTAAGAGTCTTTCAGATTTTACCAAGGTAAGATGGAAAGTTTACTTTATGATACATAACATCTCACTGGAGTCTGGGACAGCATCCTATGATTAACACATTATTGCTTATTCATATGGTATTTGATTCTTTTTAAACTCCATAAAAGAAATACTGCAATTAGTCTCTTAGCCAAAAATTAGTTAGATTTTGCCAGCAAATGAGTCCTGGTGAGGTTAGGTTGTGCTGCCAAATGAGAATTTTTTTTGAAGTAATAATGAAAAACCACAGCTTCGTTTTTTCTCAGTTTCAATCTTAGGGCTGTAGATAAAGGTTGGTGAGGGTGGGGGCCCACACTGCATTCTTGCTTGCACAATATCAGGCATATACTGAAATTCTTATTGGGAAGAAAAATTTCAGATATCTGAAAAAAAATTAGAACTGTTTTTCTTTTTTCTTTTTGGTCACTCTAGCTTATAAATAAAGACTTCAATTCTATCGTTCTGGTAGGGTGACACCAAAGGTAAACTATTAAATCAATATACATGGAAAGGGCAATTAACAGAAAACCATGTGTGTAGGAGTCAGCTGGAGATCTTGGCAGGCAATATTTAGAAAGACCAACAAAAAGGTTCTTGGTGCAATTGCAGAGGTATTAACAGTTTGAAAACTCAACCCGAGATCCTTGTATCTCTCTTCTCCTTCCACCTCCAGATGCAGTCCTGTGGGTGAGACTGGTCAACAGAAATATGATGGCAATAGTATTCTATGGGCATCAATCAGCCACACACCTAAGTTTCTGTTGAACCTGGGCAGGATCATCTCTCTTTGTCTGAGGACTGCATAAGGCCTTACTAAGGAAGTTATGGTTGAAATGAGTTTTGGTAAACAAGTAGAGTTTCAGTGGATGAGAGTTCGGCGGGTAAGTTGTTCTCTGCTCAGGCTAAAGACTCCAACCGTGATTTCACGGACGACATAGGGAACCATGACTGTAGATAGACTACTGTAAATCATAAGTGGAGAAAGAAATAGCAACCCACTCCAGTATTCTTGCCTGGAGAATCCCACCAACAGAGAGGCCTGGCAGGCTAGAGTCCACGGAGTCGCAAGAGTCAGATGCGACTTGGCGACTAAACCACCACCATAATCCATAAAGGACACTGGTGACCGGACAGCTGTGCACAAATAGGGCTGGACAGACTAGCATACAAACCATGTGAGCCCTGGTCACAGCTGTGGACACTTTACAGTGTGTAGCCACTCTGTTAATTGTCTGGATTCTGTTCCATCCCTTTCTTAGTATGATCACCCAGTTCTTATACTGTGCATTTCTCCAGTTTATATCTACCTGCATGTTTAGGCCCTTTTGGATAGAGTTAGATGTGAAACATGACATAGAATTTGTGGAAATGGTTTGAAAAAAAATGTGTTAGTGTTTCACCTAATAAAGTAACAGTCATGCAAGAAATATAGAAATGTATTGTGATCAGAATGGGGTTTCTCCTCAATGAAGAAAAACACAATTCAGTAAATAGATACTGTGAGCTGCAGGTGGATATTTCATCTGTGAATGATGCAACAGAGTTCTTGTCAGTGAAATAGAGGAACTCAATATAGGCAACAGTTGTAGTTACAATTGTTGCCAATCCAACACACATAAAATAATAAGGGAGAATTTCATTTCTAAAGACAGGCAGACAGCAGACCAGCTGAGCCAAGGCAGGGAAAGAAAAATGATTTTTTTTTCACCCGAAACAAAAAGAAATTTGGAACCAGCCAACCTACTGGTTAAGAATAAAAGGCTCAGTTGGGAACTGAATGGGAAGCAGAGTAGCACTGGTCTGAAGGTTTAAACAAAATTTTTTTAAAAAATACAAAAAACTAAGTTAGACAAAAAAGGAAAAATAGAGATTCTAAGACCTTAAACATGACTACAGCTGCAAAGGGTAAAGGAATTTTTCCACTAAAGATGACCTTTAGAATGTTTCCATACCAGCACAATTTAAAGGAAAACATCTAACATCTACCAGAAGCAGTTTGATGTTATTTCTTAAATCAATTGCTGAAAAATTCTCCAGACACCTGTCATAAGGGTCTAAGGCTCTTTGCTGTAGATGGAATGAACCTGAATCATTTGACAAACAAAGTACTGCAGACTCTCGTCTTGTGGTTAGATTTAGTGAGCTTCCATTCCATATTTGAGAATAGAATAATGAAAAGTTCAGTATGTTCTACCAGAGAAGGCAATGGCAATCCACTCCAGCACTCTTGCCTAGAAAATCCCATGGATGAAAAAAAAAAAAAAAATCCCATGGATGGAGGAGCCTGGTGGGCTGCAGTCCATGGGGTCGATATGAGTTGGACACGACTGAGCGACTTCACTTTCACTTTTTACTTTCATGCATTGGAGAAGGAAATGGCAACCCACTCCAGTGTTCTTGCCTGGAGAATCCCAGGGAAGGGGGAGCCTGGTGGGCTGCAGTCTAAGGGGGCACACAGAGTCAGACATGACTGAAGCGACCTAGTAGCAGCAGCAGTATGTTCTACCAAATACAAACATTTACACATACATATATATGGACATATATACACATTTCAGACATACAGTTAGACAAATATATTGTCACATTGCTTATTTCACTTCTATGCAGAGTGCATCATGCAAAATGCTGGGCTTGATGAACCACAAGCTGGAATCAAGATTGCCAGGAGAAATATTAACAACCCCAGCTATGCAGATGACATCACCTTTATGGCAGAAAGCAAAGATGAACTAAAGAACCTCTTGATGAAGGTGAAAGAGGAGAGTGAAAAAGCTGGCTTAAAACTCAACATGCAGAAAACTAAGATCATGGCATTTGGTCCCATAGCTTTATGGCAAATAGATGGGGGAACAATGGAACCAGTGACAGATTTTATTTTCTTGGGCTCCAAAGTCACTGTGGGCAGTGACTGCATCCATGAAATTAAAAGACACTTGCTTTCTGGAAGCTATGACAAACCTAGATAGTATATTAAAAAGCAGAGATGTTACTTTGCCTTCAAAGCTCTGTATAGCCAAAGCTATGGTTTCTCCTATAGTCACATACGGATGTGAGAGTTGGACAATAAAATAAATAAATAAATAAAGCTGAGTGCCAAAGAGTTGATGCTTTTGAACCATGGTGCTGGAGAAGACTCTTGAGAATCCCTTGGACAGCAAAGAGATAAAACCAGTCAATCTTAGAAGAAATAAACCCTGAATATTCACTTGAAGGAAAGATGCTGAAGCTGAAGCTCCAATACTTTGGTTACTTATGTGAAGAGCCGACTCTTTAGAAAAAACCCTGATGCTGGGAAAGATTGAAGGCAGGAGAAGGGGAAGACAGAGGATGAGATGGTTGGATGGCATCAAAGACTCAAAGGATATGAGTTTGAGCAAACTCTGGGAGATTGTGAAAGACAGTGAAGCCTGGCAGGCTGCAGTCCATGGGGTGGCAGAGACCAATCGCAACTGAGTGACTAAACAACAAAGTTAGACAAGTGATAAGTCTAAAAATTGTACCCTTAATTGCTTTAACCTTTTTTGTTTGCTTGTTTACATTTCCGTAGCTTAAGAAATTACTGGGTAAAATACTAGTAATTATTAAATATCATTGGTCAATCCAGGTAGAGTCGATAGTTTTGGGCTATATTTCGTTTACTGATGGTAGAAAATAAGAATTAGGTTTTGAACTTTTACATTTCACCTGACATGTAATATTTTGACCTTTAATATCTAGTTTCATATTCAATTCAGTCTCTTTCTTAGAGAAATCAGATGCACAGAAAAATAATACTCAAGAAGTTTCCAAGTGATATTTACTAGGAAATGCATGTAGTTTGCTAAATGATACTTGTTATGTTTTTCTTAAATGTATTTCACTAAAATTCTTCTCTGAAATAGATTCACTAAATATTCTACACTGACTGTAAATCAAAAACAGTCTTTTATTACCTGATTTAACTTGGGTGAACTAGGCAACTCCTTTGGCCTCAATTTGTATCTTTATTTAAAATAAGTGTTATCTGCCCTAGGGAAAAGGGGACAGAATAAAATCAGATCACAGAGGATAGCTCACCAAATCTGACAGATATGAACACAGAAGAGTGGAGTTTGGCAAACTTCTGTCAGTGAATTATGACTGTTTTCTCCAAAATGGTGGGTCAGGGAAGAAATAGGAAGCTCTTACTGGTCAAACTGGATTCAAACTCTGTCCCAATCTCCAGATACTATACTGGGAAAAAGAGATTAGTAGGAAAGCCTCACCGCCTTCACTAATATGCTCCTCTCCTCCACACATAAAAACACACACACACAGAATGAGCGAAAGGGAATCAATGAGAAGAGAAGCAGGCTGGAGGGATAAATGAAAAATCACTTAAAAATAGAATATTCTACCAAGCACTAAGGATGTCCTTATCTTGATATCTTAGTATTTCAAAAGTAGATGCAGGGTAAGGTGCTGGCATTTGCCATTTCCAGGGTTCCAAGCTGGAGAAAGTCCACATTCAGGGACTTAATCTTAAAAGGAATCACTCTCCTCCAGCTTCCTTGGTGGCTCAGCTGGTAAAGAATCTGCCTCCCATGTGGGAGACCTGGGTTTTATCCCCGGGTTGGGCAGATCCCCTGGGGCAGGGAATGGCTACCCACTCCAGTATTCTGGCCTGAAGAATGCCATGAATCTACAGTCCATGGGGTCGCAAGAAGTTGGACACGACTGAGCGATTTTCACTTTTTATCTTCGCCAGCAAAACTGCTGACTCTCTTTTAAAATAAAGTAAAATTTCTGCTTCTCTGGTCTACATGACAAGACTGTGGCTACTACCAGCCCCTGAATATGGCATCTTATACCTTTATCCATTAGTTGTACACTGGCAGCGTTTATCATCTGCTCAAAAATCTCCAGGGAAGGATTTGGATCAGTTGGTTACTTCAGTCTCATTGAAAATACATGCACAGACTTTTTTTTTTTCTCACTGACCATATATGCTCAGGAATTGGTTCTACTGTAGCCACATGGGTGGGGGAGGTTAAAGACATCAGACTGGTGAACCAGCATACAGATTGCTCAACTTCTTTGATCTCTAATTCTACCGGAGACTTCCACTTGTTTCCGCTGAGGATCAGAATGCTTGTTAATCCATCAAGCCCTCTAATACCAGGCATTTACAAATTCCAAGTACTTACAGATTCCAGGTATTTACAAATAACATGAATAAATATACAAACCCACCTACCTTCTCTTTTCTTCTTGCCCAGCCTTCTCCTCCCTGCCCTCTGTTTCTGCCTCACACTGCTACTTCCCACACTCTACCATTTTTTCACCTCTGTCTTTAGACTCCATCTTCATTGTAAACCTGCACCTCAGATCCTAAGCCTCTGCACATGGCTTTTTCTGAGCACAGATGATATCATCTAACATTGGTTCCCAGCCTCAGCATACTAACCTCCCTGCATCTCTCCTAAGGGAACAGAGGATTCTCTCTTTCACCTACACTTCTGAGAACACGGGAGTTTGAGACGACGTTGACAGTGTCTCAGTTCCCTGTTTTCAACTTCAGATGGTTCTTCTGCTTCCTTTACTTATTCTACATTCCCTACTTATAGACACCTCTCTTCTGAGGTTCATTACATCACACCGTAGCATCTTGTTACTTCTGCACACTTCCCATTCCTTACTCACAGTATATGTTGGCATCTAACTTGCATTATCCTTTACTCCAAGAACTTTCATCATTAGAATAAATATGAGCAGTTCAATTCCCCACACTTCAAATTTCTTTACCAGAAATCAATCAATTTAATCTTATATTCATATCTTTGGGGAAGCCCTGAGCTTTTCAGCAGCCCAAACTATTAAATATTATACCTTGGTGAATTTTAACTCTAATGTCTAATCTTTGATCACAACTTCATTTATCTTGATCTCCTTCAGTTCATATTCTAAGTAAATCTCTGTTTTCACTGAAGAGTTCAGCTTCTTCAACCCAAATAATTTTTGTTTCTCTCAACCTTCTAACTAGTACAGACACCATACTGCAATTCAACTATTTGATTGTCATATATTCTACTTTGCTTTGTACTTTATCTTCTACTATACTTATTGTAACCTCTTCCCTTGAATCAACATAGGTATTCAACATGTCTTATAACCTGGGTTATCTAAACACTGTTGGAGAGGATCACAGGGTAAGGGGTTTGAAGTCACTTCAAACTCAAGATCTTTATTCTTGGTTTGTTAGCACTATTCACTACCAACTTCACCTAGTTATGGTCATCCTTCTTCACAACACTTTGCATTAAGCTCTTCCAAATACTCACCACTCCTCCAAAATCTTTTTCTGGGACTCCCTACAAAACCATAAAAGGCTGATGGTTTTCCTTTATATGGAAAAGGAATTACTTGTGCCATTATCATAATATTTATATAAGTTTCAAGAACTTCTGAAGATTCAGAAATAAAGTGTTCATAATATGGTTGACCCTTAGTCATTCTACAAGACCTTTTAGAACTAACACACAAAAAATATGTCTTTTTTACTATAGGGGACTGGAAGGCAAAAGTAGGAAGTCAAGAAACACCTGGAGCAACAGGCAAATTTGGCCTTGGAGTACAGAATGAAGCAGGGCAAAGGCTAATAGAGTTTTGCCAACAGAACTCATGGTCATAGCAAACACCATCTTCCAACAACACAAGAGAAGTCTCTACACATGGACATCACCAGATGGTCGACACCAAAATCAGATTGATTATGCTCTTTGCAGCCAAAGATGGAGAAGCGCTTTGCAGCCAAAGATGGAGAAGCTCTATACAGTCAGCAAAAACAAGACCAGGAGCTGACTGTGGCTCATATCATGAACTCCTTATTGCAAAATTCAGATTGAAATTGAAGAAAGTGGGGAAAACCATGAGACCATTCAGGTATAACCTAAATCAAATCCCTTATGATTATACAGTGGAAGTGAGAAATAGATTTAAGGGATTAGATCTAATAGACAGAGTGCCTGGTGAACTATGGATGGAGGTTTGTGACATTGTACAGGAGACAGGAATCAAGATCATCTGCAAGAAAAAGAAATGCAAAAAACCAAAATGGCTGTCTGAGGAGGCCTTACAAATAGCTGTGAAAAGAAGAGAAGTGAAAAGCAAAGGAGAAAAGGAAAGATAAACCCTCTGAAGGCAGAGTTCCAAAGAATAGCAAGGAGACATAAGAACGCCTTCCTCAGCAATCAATGAGAAGAAATAGAGGAAAAAAACAGAATGGGAAAGACTAGAGATCTCTTCAAGAAAATTAGAGATAGCAAGGGAACATTTTCATGCAAAGATGGACTCAATAAAGGATAGAAATGGTATCTACCTAACCGAAGCAGAAGATATTAAAAAAGAGGTGGCAAGAATACAAAGAAGAACTGTACAAAAAAGATCTTCATGACCCACATAACCACGAAGGTGTGCTCTCTCACCTAGAGCTAGATATTCTATAATGCAAAGTCAAGTGGGCCTTAGAAAGCATCACTACGAACGAAGCTAGTGGAGGTGATGGAATTCCAGTTGAGCTATTCCAAATCCTGAAAGGTGATTCTGTGAAAGTGCTGCACTCAATATGCCAGCAAATTTGGAAAACTCAGCAGTGGTCACAGGACTGGAAATGGTCAGTTTTCATTCCAATCCTAAAGAAAGGCAATTCTAAAGAATGCTCAAACTTCACTGCACAATTGCACTCATCTCACAGGCTAGTAAAGTGATGCTCAAAATTCTCCAAGCCAGGCTTCAGCAATACATGAACCGTGAACTTCCAGATGTTCAAGCTGGTTTTATAAAAGGCAGAGGAATCAGAGATCAAATTGCCAACATCTGCTGGATCATTGAAAAAGCAAGAGAGTTCCAGAAAAATATCTATTTATGTTTTATTGACTATGCCAAAGCCTTTGACTTTGTGCATCATAATAAACTGTGGAAAATTCTGAAAGAGATGAGAATACCAGACCACCTGACCTGCCTCTTAAGAAACCTGTATGCATGTCAGGAAGCAACAGTTAGAACTGGACATGGAACAACAGACTGGTTCTGAATAGGAAAAGGAGTACGTCAAGGCTGTATATTGTCACCCTGCTTATTTAACTTATGGGCAGAGTACATCATGAGAAATGATGGGCTGGAGGAAGCACAAGCTGGAATCAAGGTTGCTGAGACAAATATCAATAACCTCAGATATGCAGATGACACCTCTTGATGAAAGTGAAAGAGGAGAGTGAATATGTTGGCTCAAAGCTAAACATTCAGAAAACTGAGATCATGGCATCTGATCCCATCACTTCATGGGAAATAGATTGGGAAATAGTGGAAACAGAGTCAAACTTTATTTTTTTGGGGGGTGCTCCAAAATGGTGCAGATGGTGATTGCAGATGGTGATTGCTGCCATGAAATTAAAAGACTCTTACTCCTTGGAAGGAAGGTTATGACCAAACTAGACGGCATATTGAAAAGCAGAGACATTACTTTATCAACAAAGGTTCATGTATTCAAGTCTATGGTTTTTCCAGTAGTCATGTGTGGATGTGAGAGTTGGACTATTAAGAAAGCTGGGCCCTGAAGAATTGGTGCTTTTGAACTGTGGTGTTGGATAAGACTCTTGAGAGTTACTTGGACTGCAAGGAGATCCAACCAGTCCATCCTAAAGGAGATCAGTCCTGGGTGTTCATTGGAAGGACTGATGTTGAAGCTGAAACTCCAATACTTTGGCCAACTGATGCAAAAAGTTGACTAATTGGAAAAGACTCTGATACTGGGAAGGATTGGTGGCAGGAGGAGAAGGGACCACCGAGAATGAGATGGTTTGATAGCATCACCAACTCGATGAACGTGAGTTTGCGTAGACTCTGGGAGTTGATGATGGACAGGGAAGCCTGGCGTGCTGCAATTCCTGGGGTCACAAAATGCTGGACACGACTGAGCAACTGGAGTGAATTTTGTCATCCTATAGATCTTGAAAATTTTGTTTGTGATAAATAATGGATTTTTAAATATAAAATGCCAAATTTAATTTAAAAATATGAGAGAAGATGAAAGAAATCTGGAGGTACATTTCAAGATTTATACCTTCTGAAAATTATAATAATCATTATTATTTGTGAATTCACTATTTTCAAATGCATCTACTTGTTAAAACATTTTGCCACTTCCAAACAGTACTCAGTGTTTTTGCAGTCATTTGAGGATGTGAACAATGGGGCAAAATTTTCCATGACCAGGCATACATGTTGTTAGCTGTGGAGGAGCAAGCTGACACTGCCTTCTCATTACAGCATTAATACTATGAGCAAGAGTCTTTTAGTTCTATTTTGTGTGTGTGCCTTTAGTTGGTGATTTCACTGTGGAAAGTGGCTCCAATCATTGTGCTGACATGCTGTCTAGGGTTTCTGCACACATAAGGCCTTAATGTGCTTTGCAGAGAAAATACATGTGTTAGGTAAGGCATGTTCAGACGTGAGTTATAACGCTGTTGCTCATGAGCTCAGTATTTATGTATATTAAACAATGTACTTTAAATAGAAATACATATAAATCAGGATATTGCATTGATTGGTTCATGAAAATATTACCTGATTATGGGAACCTAATCTCACCTATTTCCCCTGGGAGCGATGGTTCAGGATTCACTAATTCCAGCGCTCATGGGGACTTTATGGCACCTAATCACTGGAATAAGTAGAATCTGCCATCTATAGATATTGATATTATAGAGATGTCAGGGGTTTCCATAAATATGGGTTCCTGTATGCTTGATGATGACATAAACGGAATTTCTGACTACTGGCAAACAATGACTGCATGGGCTGCAAATAACTGCTGCATGCCTGTTCAGTCACTCAGTTGATTCCAGCTCTTGGCGACCCCATGGACTGCAGCTCACCAGGTTCCTCTGTCCATGGGATTTCCCAGGCAAGAATACTGGAGAGGGTTGGCATTTCCTACTCCAAGGGATCTCCCTGACCCAGGGATCGAACCTACATCTCCTGCATCGGCAGTTACATCCATCACCACTGAGCAACCTGCTGCTGCTGCTGCTAAGTCACTTCAGTCATGTCCGACTCTGTGTGACCCCCTGGACTGCAGCCTGCCAGGCTCCTCCATCCATGGGAGTTTCCAGGCAAGAGTACTGGAGTGGGGTGCCATTGCCTTCTCCAACTGAGCCACCTGGAAAGCCCACAAATAACTAGTAGGTCATTCAAAATATCAGATGGATTAATTTGTTAGGAATGATAGATGACCAGTTAATTGGGCCATCAGTTAAGGTTTATGGTGGTTTCTTTGTCAACTTTCTGTAAATGAACCAATTGGCTTGGCAGGGCAGAACAGATGTCATTCTTGCTTCTAGTAGGTCCAGGATGCCTAATGAATACTGTAACTTAGCAAAAATGGTCTATAAATAAAGTCGTAGAACTGGCAGCTTCCCCCACCCCAAAAAAAACATAAACCAAAAAGCATTCTCTGGGAACCCTTGGGGAAAGTGAGAAGTAGAGAAATAAAATTAAAAATTGTCATTTCATACCAGGTAGTGTAATAAATTTCATATTATCTCCCTTAAACCTATAACTTCTTTTTGATATCAGTATTATTACCTTTATTTTAGATGACATAACAGAAAAAGTAAGTATAATATCTAAATTCATCCAAAAAATAAGTAAGAGATACAAACTGGCAATTATAGTCTGACTATGATTATCTTACTCCAGAGATAGTGTGCTTTTAAATTAAAATTCTATGAGTTTTATTCTGTTTGCTTCTTTGCCACTCTTAGTTGTATGAGAAGCTTTCAACTTTCTTATAGAAATGTATTTCAAAACCTTTTAAAATTTTTGAATAGTCTTCTGAAATATATGAAGAGTTAATATAAAGTAATAGAATTATCCTCCTATGGGACTTTCATCAAAGGACATCTCTCTTTTACATTTGCATTGCCTTACAAAAGTCCTTTTCAAGTGACTTGATTGTACTTATGACTTATGCTTTTTCCCTCAGAAAAAGCATAATTGGTAGTTACACATTAAAGTGCAGAAAATTGTTATTTAATCAACATTACACTTCAATGATAGTTTTGCCAATCCTCTATCATGAAGCTTCACCTGATATATTTCTGTAGGAAAATGCATTTTGGTTGCAGGTTGATGTAACAAGAACCATTTACCTGAACTCATTGAATTCTCAGGAATTCTTCCCTCCACCTTGCTGGACGGTGAAAAAGGAGGTATGTGCTGTGCTGTGCTGTGCTCTGCTTAGCCTCTCAGTCATGTCCGACTCTTTGTGACCCCATGGACTGTAGCCCACCAGGCTCTTCTGTCCATGGGGATTGCCCAGGTAAGAATACCGGAGTGGGTTACCATGTCCTCCTCCACGGGATCTTCCCTGCCCTGGGATCCAACCCAGGTCTCTTGCATTGCAGGTAGATTTTTTACCATCCGAGCCACCAAGGGAAATCCCCCAATACTTATAGTCCTTTTCAATAAATTCTGAGACCTGTCAGAGTTTCTTTCAAAGACAAACTTAGGGAAGAAATTGGAGGTTCAAAGGGGTTGAATTGGAATGGCTCTGATATTTCTCATTTCCTACAGTGGACCAGGCTGGCATTTACCCTGGTTCTGTGTCAGCCACTCACTGCCTGGTAGACCATATGGCCTGACACATAGATGAGCCCTTAATTACTAGAAAAAGCATCTAGACAATTACCTGGGAAATATGCATTACTTGCCTCTAGCATCAAAGCCATAATAGTTAAAAAATCAGGGTATAACATGGAAACTTGTCCAGAATATCAACTTCTTCCTTAATCTCACAGAAAAAAGGATTGAGAGTCTTGATATCAAATAAAAAGCTATTTTTTAATGAATATTCCTATCCTAGAAACTACAATATAATGTACATATTTATTTTTATATATCACACATTGAATTTATTTCAATCTTGCTTTGTAGCATATGCATATATGAATAGATAGTGCATTTGTAGATATTGCATATGGATGTTTTCAAATTATGACAATATAGGTGAAAAGTCTATGTATGTGTACATATACACACCAAAGAAGGTAAGTTTATACATAAAAATTGTTGCCATATGTAGGACCTGTGTAGTAGTGTCTCAGTTTTGACATTTAAAAGTGTCACAGGAAAATTCACTTACTAGCACTTGAATAGATTAAAAACAATAAAAGTCAGCCCCTCCTTCCAAGATTTGACTTGAAGTATTGATTAGTGTATCTGATGTATGATGTTTCCATTGAGACAGTTATGGAATTCTTATCTAGAAGATAGGAAAAGCCAACTTCTAAAGAAACTACACAGTCACTCCCTGTCTTTTTCTTGGCTTTCCTTTTTAAAAAAGTTAAAGTCTTCCATTATTTAAAAGAGATAGTTGTCAGGGCTTAGTCTCACAAAGAACAGTTTAAGAACATCTGTACTCTGTGTGTGGTGTTTTCTAGACAAGGGGACTTTTTTTATCTCATACATCATTTATGATTTTTTAACATTCCATGCAGGATTACATATTTTTTACTTCTATGTGTGTGTGTATGGAACTAAAAGAAAATAGTACAAGAAGCACAGCTAAAATGTTACTCTCTATGCTTGGATCCAGGTGTGTGTGTGTGTGTGTGTGTCTGTGTGTGTGTGTGTGTGCGTGCACACTCGGGCATGGGCTCAGGCAGCTGCTCAGGCATGTCTGACTCTGTGAGCCCATGGACTGTAGCCCTCTTGGCTCCTCTGTTGGTGAGATTTCCCTGACAAGAATGCTGAGGTGGGTTGCTATCTCCTCCTCCAGAAGACCTTTCTGACTAAGGGACTGAACCTGTGTCTTTTGTGTCTTCTGCACTGGCAGGCAGATTCTTTACCTCTGTGCCACCTGGGAATCTTTGACCTAGGCATCCTGGAAAACCCCGCTAAGTGGAACAATCAATAGAGAGCAAGGCAAAGGCCAAAAGGAAGTGTTTAATGACAACAGATTCACTGTAAAACTATTTACACATATAATACTACTGAATTATTTTCTTATCATTGCCTATGCTTTCTCCAATCAATCTTTCTGACCCAGGAATCAAACCAGGGTCTCCTGCATTGCAGGCAAATTCTTTACCAACTGAGCTATCAGGGAAGCCCATTGATAAATACTAAAAGTGTTTAGTTTCAGATAGCTAAAAATTTTAGAGGGAATACCAGACCATCTGGCCTGTCTCTTGAGAAATCTGTATGCAGGTCAGGAAGCAACAGTTAGAACTGGACATGGAACAACAGAGTGATTCCAAATAGGAAAAGGAGTACGTCAAGGCTGTATATTGTCACCCTGCTTATTTTATATGTAGAGTATATCATGAGAAACGCTGGGCTGGAAGAAGCACAAGCTGGAGTCAAGATTGCTGGGAGAAATGAGAAATATCAATAACCTCAGATATGCAAACAACACGACCCTTATGGCAGAAAATGAAAAGGAACTAAAAAGCCTCTTGCTGAAAGTGAAAGAGGAGAGTGAAAAAGTTGGCTTAAGGCTCAACATTAAGAAAACTAAGATCATGGCATCTGGTCCCATCACTTCATGGGAAATAGATGGGGAAACTGGAAAAAGTGTGAGGTTTTATTTTTTTGGGCTCCAAAATCACTGCAGATGGTGATTGCTGCCATGAAATCAAAAGACACCTACTCCTTGGAAGGGAAGTTATGGCCAACCAGGATAGCATATTGAAAAGCAGAGACATTAGTTTGCCAACAAAGGTCCATCTAGTCAAGGCTATGGTTTTTCCAGTAGTCATATATGGATGTGAGAGTTGGATGGTGAAAAAGGCTGAGCGCTGAAGAACTGGTGCTTTTGAACTGTGGTGTTGGATAAGACTCTTGAGAGTCCCTTGGACTGCAAGGAGATCCAACCAGTCCACCCTAAAGGAGATCAGTCCTGGGTGTTCATTGGAAGGATTGATGTTGAAGCTGAAACTCCAATACTTTGGCCACCTCATGCTAAGAGCTGACTCACTGGAAAAGACCCTAATGCTGGGAAGGATTGGGGGCAGGAGGAGAAGGGGACGACAGAGGATGAGATGGCTCGATGGCATCACCGCCTCGATGGACATGGGTTTGTATAGACTCTGGGAGTTAATGATGGACAGGGAGGCCTGGCATGCTGTGGTTCATGGGGTCGCAGAGTCAGACATGACTGAGCGACCTAACTGAACTGAACTCAACTAAAAATTTTAAATATTTATTGCTGTTTCAGTAACTCTACATCCCCTTGCAATATCCAAATAAATATTTTTTACAAAGGTATGTGGATACATAGATTTTGTGGATAGATAGTATTCCCAAGGAATCCTCTTTCCAGTGAGGAAATAAAAATAATAGATACTATTCCCAAGGAGTCCTCTTTCCAGTGAGGAAATAAAAATAAAAGCCATGAGATGGAGTTAAAGTTGAGGTGCATACTAAATGCAAAAGCATTTCAAGATAGTGAAGTAAATTTTGAAAATTATGCTTCACTGAGAGATGTAAGGTTTCATTAACTTTTTGGAATACAAATAAAATTTCTTATATATTCTCTTTTATCAATGTTAGCCCCCCTTTATTAATATAATAAATAGAAAGGAAAAATTATTGGGAAAATGATCCTTTCTGTGTCAAGTAATGAAAGACTCCCAGTGCAGGATCACACAGTCCTTGCGTGAAATCAACCATTCCCACCATGGCAGTACTGTCTGTAGGGTAATGCTTCTGGATGGCTGAGAGTGTGGGCATTTTACCTCTTCCTCCTCCCCAAATCCCACTGAAGGAGTGATAAACGTGTATAGAAGAGTTGCTTCATTATAGCACTGAGGACAGATGCAGCTCAAGAGTATTTCAGAAATTATGAGGAATTTGGGGAACAAAAACCAGTTGGTTCATGTTGCTGGATAATTCAGAGGGCAATGTTGCTACTGAACTGCTTCCCTTTAGCTGTTCATTCGTGTCTGACTCTTGGCGACCCAAGGGACTGAGCTACAGGATGTCCTTTTCCAGCAGAGCTGTGAAGGAACATCAAGCTTGAAGTGGATAGACTTTGTCTTTCTGTAACCTGGGCCGAGGCCACCTAACACCCACCTTCCTCATCTCACCCCCTTCCAACACACACATACACACACACACAGACACACACGCACACACATGCACACATGACTACCAGGGAGAGAGTGGAAGAAACAGCAGTAGTGAGGTTTGCTTCTAGTTAAAAGGGAAAGACTGGGGGCAGGAGGAGATGGGGCACAACAGAGAATGAGATGGCTGGATGGCATCACCGACTCGATGGACATGGGTTTGGGTGGACTCCAGGAGTTGGTGATGGACAGGGAGGCCTGGCGTGCTGCGGTTCATGGGGTCGCAAAGAGTCAGGCACGACTGAGCGACTGAACTGAACTGAAGGAAATTAAACTCTGCTCTATAGAGAAACTGGCTAATCTGTCAAGGAAGACCAAAGTTTTGAGTGTGAGTACTGGTACCTCACCCAAGTCCTGACTTTGGCATTAGAACAGAAATGAAACTACCTGCCTCACTACACCCAGTATGTGTAACGCCCAATTCACCTCCAAAAGGCCTGGCCAGCAGTAGCCCCCCACCACTCCACTCAGGCCTTTCATTCCTCTCTTCCTGGCAAAAGCAGGGGTGAAAAAAGACCTACCCAAGACAGAAAAGGTGGTGCCAGTGACTTCTATTAACAACAAGGCCCTCCTTTTATATTGAAAAAAAAAAAAATAACAGTTAAGGGCCACCAGACACTGCAGTGGTAAAGAATCTGCCTGCCAGTGCCGGAGACCCAAGAGATGTGGGTTCAATCCCTGGGTCAGGAAGATCCCTTGGAGAAGGAAATGGTAACCTGCTCCAATATTCATGCCCAGGAAATCCATGGGAAATCCTCCCATGGGCTACAGTACTTGGAGCTGGACGCAACAGAGCATGTAAACTTTTATGGAAACGATTTTCACACGATGAAAAGCCAAAAGTAACAAAAAGAACACCTGATCTCAAGGAGATCAAACATGCTTTGGTAAGAGAAGAAAACTTTTCCATCAATATTATAATTAGAGAAACTACAATACATGCAATGATGTAGATAAAACTTAGCTAAGGGAAGAGATCAGACTCAGAGCAAAATACCACATGCTTCCACTTATATTATAATCTAGAAGAGGTGGAGCTATACGAACAGGGAATATATCCATGGTTGCCAGGGGTTGGGGACAGGAGGAGAGCAAAAGGTGATTTTGGAGGGCTGAGAAAACTGTTTCGTGTTGTGTCGTGATTATAGTCGTAATCATAAATGTCTGTCATATTTCAGGACACATGGAACTGTATCAACTGCAGAGAGAATTTGCTATATGAAAATACAAAAATGCATTTAAAATTTTCCAATTAGCATTCTCACAAAGACTAGATAAGATAGCATATTCCTAAAAATAAAAAGAAGCTCTTGGGCTTCCCTGGTGGCTCAGATGCTAAAGAATCCACTTTCAGTGTAGGAGACCTGGGTTTGATCTCTGAATCAGGAAGATTCCTTGGAGAAGTCCATGACTACGCACTCCAGTATTCCTGCTAGAAAATTCTATGGACAGAGGAGCCAGGAGGGCTAAGTCCATGGGGTCGCAAAGAATCAGATACGACTGAGAGACTAACATTTTCACTTTCATTTTCACTAGGATAAAGAAGCATTTTGAAGACAAGAACAAAATATAAGTGACTTAAAATATGGCTGCTGAAATTAAAATAAAAATTGACTTAAGAATCCCTCCTTCCCCCCTCTATCTTTATGTGTGTCTGTTTGGTTTAAAGGACAAGTTTCAAAGAAGTATATACAGAAGTTAGAACAGTGGTCATGATAAAGTTTAAGACACAAGAGAAAAGGACAAAAAACTTGGACAATTTGAAAAGCAAAATTAAGAGATAAGAGTAAACTGAACTAGTCTTCCCAAGTGGTGCTAATGATAAAGAATCTGCCTGCCAATGCAGAAGACATAAGAGATGAAGATTTGACCCCTAGGTCAGGAAAATTCTCTGGAGGAGGAAACTAAAACCCACTCTGGTATTCTTGCCTGGAGAATGCCAAGGACAGAGGACAAGAAGCCTGGCGAACTACAGTCTATAGGGTGGCACAGAGAGGAACCCAACTGAAAAGACTCAGCACAGCACGGCACAGCAGTGTTTGCAAGATCTACATAAAGTATAGTTTCAAATAGAGAGTGCAGGAAACATTGCAAAGAAAAGTAATCCATTAATAAAAGGAAAGCAAAAACACAGTTTCAAATTGATGTTTCAATTAAGCGCTGAGCAAGAGGAGACAAATAGAGTGTGTGTAAGCGTACCTCCTCATGAAAATGTTAGCACAAAGGATAACAGTGCTTCCAGAGTGAAAACTGATTTCAGAAGAAAAGTCTCACTAAGAAATGGCTTGAACACCTGTTCAATTGGTTTTGAATTTTATCAGATGAATCAGCTTCTTTTTGGTGTGGACACCCTGATTGACATAAAAGATTACCTATAGTTTCATTCTCCAGGGCTAATCATTTTTTCTAAAAACTCAAAAGTTATCCAGGAACAAAAATATAATTTTGTTGACTGTTTTGTGATGTAAATTAGTCGTTCAAAACTATTTTTTTCATCCAAATTCCATGCTAAAAGTTTAAATCTGTGCCACAATAAAACCTTGTGGCAACTTAATGGCTAACAATTTGGAAAGTTTAGTCTGTCATTGAGATCAAATACTCTTTGTGTGCCTTTGCCATTATTTGATCTCATCATATAAGCAACACTCTGTTTTAGTGTAATTTTTTTACCAATGGAAATGATGATAATAATATCAAAAAGGTGTTTTTTTTTTTTTTTTTTTCTGACAAAGCGACTATAGGCCGAGTCTCTAGAAGCTGTCATTATTTGCAAGTATATTGGGCTCTCCACATGTCACTGGATTATAATACAAGAGGTTGCTTTGAGTCATAATGCCTTTTTTTCTCAGGAGCTTTTAAACTGAAAGCAAAATATGGGACATGGAACATTTTGTAGCCCATTCAGCTTATACCTAGTATAATAGAAATTGCAGTGACATATGCCTGAAACCACAAAAGCTGTGAAGAATATTAAAAGAAAGTCATGAAAATAAGTGACTTTTGGCATCAAATTTGCAGATAAATATTTCTGAGTTCTTACTAAAAAAAATGTAACTCATTTTCTCAAGCAGTTTCTAGCATCAGTTAACTGGCTTTTCCACAATCTCTAGCACAGTGATGTCCTTAAAGTCCTTTGACGTCCTTGCATCATTCTGAAGCATAAAAGAGATATTAAATGCTTGGTACACTTCCAATTAAGGCATTTGTGTACCATAATTGGATGTTCTTTCACCCATAGGTGGTTAGCAACTGGCAGCTTATAAGGCAAAAACAGAATGGTGATTATGTTGTGTTGCAAAACGCAGTGTTCAAAAAATTGAGCTGTAAACATTTAAAAGCTGTGATATTTTTGATAAACAACAGGGTCTTACTGTATAGCACAAGGAACTATATTAAGTATCTTGAAATAAATTATAATGAAAAAGGCATTAGAATGAAATAAAACAACATAAAATGATGAGGGCTGCCCTGGTAGCTCAGGTGGCTAATCCACCTGCAATCCTGGAGAGCAGTCAGGAAGATGTCCTGGAGAAGGGAATGGCAATTCACTCCAGGATTCTTGCCCAGAAAATTCCATGGACAGAGAAGCCTGACCCATGGGGTCACAAAATATCTGACACACACATAACTGAATCCCTTTGCTGTAAGTCAACTATATTTCAATATCAAATACTTATTTTATTATATTGAAAGAAAGCAAACATTTAAAAATTAATATATATGAATACAAATTACCTCCATTATCACGTCCTAATCCCTTAACAATGCTTTCTGGTATCAACTTCCATAAGATTTGCAAATGACAAGAGTTATTGCTTGAATTGTTTTCTATTTTTAAAATTAATGCTATTTTTGGTAGAGAATAATAATAATAAAAAAAAAAAAACCTGAGGATATTTCACCCAAAATCAGAATTGATGTTCTTCTTTTGGACAAATTTAAAAAGCTATGATATTGAACCTGGCAGCTAAAGAGCAGTGGACCTTGTTAGGAAGCATATAGCCTTACTAGTTCTCTGTATACCACCCCCACTGCCATTATGCTTCATCAGGCTCTCCTCCATCGTTTATGTTGTGTTTGGCCCCATAGTATTCGAGTAAGTGACCCTTTCATTTCTTTCAGTCAGTCGGCAAAGGAAGAAAGACAGAAAGGGAAAGTGGACTAACTAACCAGACTTCATGCTCTGGAGTATGAACAAACCTCTGTATCAAGGTCATTCATGATTTCATCTTCTCTCTTTATATTTTTTAAATTTAGAATTGTTTTATTGTGTACATAGTCAATAACAAGCTTTATCATTAGCTTCCTGAAAGTCATTAGGAACAAAAGCTTGTAATAATGCACTGCAAAGATATTGACATAAAAACAAGCCTTGGCAAGAAATGTATATGTGACATAGTTAAGTACTTCATCACTTGAAAAGTCCCAACAAGTACTGCAATTTGCATTGTCAGGGTTTTTACAGGATCTTCACTGCATTTTAAGATGCTCAATCTTTGCAAAATCCTTTGCCTTTAGTAATTATAAGAAGGTGAGAGGAAAACATGTTTCTGAATTTGGCTCCTGATAGCATCTGATTTTTTCAGATCAAACTCAAAATGTATGGGAACTAACTAAGCTTGTTTTTCACGTTGAATCCTTTCTTCAAAATAAAATAAAAATAAATAAAACATTTGCTTATCCAATCAAATTATATTTTTAAAAAAATGTCAATCAAAAATATAAAATATTAAGGCTTAAGTTTTTTGTATACGAAAATACTAGGAGTTATTTTATTTTATTATTGTTGTTTTTATGGAGCAGCTACATTTATCATGTATTGCGCTGGGGCCAAATTCTTCTAAATGTAATAGGTGTAAATGCAAAATGGCATAGCTGCTATGGAAAACAGTATGATGATTCCTCAAAAAATTAAAATACACCTACCATATTATCGAATCCCACTTCCTCTTACTCTTTGAAAAGATTTGAAACCAAGATCTCAAAGAGATTGTTAGCACTATCATGTCCATTACAGTATAGTCAAGATATAAAACGACCTAAATGTTATTTGACAGATAAAAAGATGAATATGTGTTATATACACACAATGGAATATTAGGCTGCATAAAGGCTGAATATGAATATGCAACAACATAGGTAAACCTAGAGAAACTTATGTTAGATGAAATAAATAAACTAGTCAAAGAAAGATAAATACTGAATAATTCCACTTACAAGAAGTAGTAAAGCAGTCAAATTCATAGAAACAGGAGAGTAGACTGGTGATTTCCAGGGGCTAGTGAAAGGGAAAAGTAAATTAATTAACAATGGTCATAAAGTATCAGTTAAGCAAGATGAATAACTTTTAAATATCTGCTTTATGACACTGGACCAGTAGTCAACAATACCGATTCATACACTGAAACATTTGTTAAGAGAGTAGGTCTCATGTTAAATTCCATTATCATGATAAAAAAAAAAATTAAAGGTGATAGAAATCGTTTGTAAACAAATATAGCTCTTAGTTCATTCTAAAATCACCTATGATAGCTTTCTGCATATAAAGTCAGTGTTTTCTTACTGTCAATTTGCTGTCAATATCATCATTGCTTTTATTAGTACATGTTATTAGCATAATTATTTTCCTTTCATTGTATGGACAGAATGTACTGGTATGGCAGAATCAGCAGGTAAGGAAAACCTCTGCCTTCTGCATTTGAATATTTAACTGAACAAATAAAAACAAACTTTGGGAGCAAAGAAAATTTTGTCAAGGAAGTAAAGATGGTAAATATGCAGTAAAGATTCATAAAAAGTCCAAAGAAGTTTTTCCAGACAAATTCAGACTGAAGTTTTAAGAGAATTATATTTAAAATCAAGTGATTTTCCACTCATTCCATGTTTTGAAAAATATGAAATAATATTTAAGTATTGCAGTTACTGATATCACAGATTTTTTAAAAGCAGTGATGTTTTTCAGGTTAGTAAGACACTGGAATTACAATGAACTTATATGTAGGAAAACATTGCCGTTTAATAAGGCTATGTGGGAAAAGCTGCACCTTAAAATATTCATGCACACTTTTGACCTTTCAGTATATTTGAAGTCTTAAGTTAGTTGAATACTTTGGAGATTTTAACTCATGCTATATTGTGATAAAATTGTTCTCTTATATCTAAGAGATTCTAGCCCAATAAAAAGATACTAAATTGTAGAATTAAAGGACTTTGTAACTTTCGTGGAACTTTCATGAACTTTCTTCATTTACAAACTAGGAATAACAATGTCTATATGAATATAGACCTTATGCTCAAATTTAATGTGAATATGAAACAATTTTAAATATAAAAGTTTGCTCATGAATTGCCCATTGTAATTCCTCTGTAGAGACATGCACTAAGAGCCAATGAGGAAAATTCTAAAACTATATAAAATATGTTGTTGTTGATATATAGATAGACTGTCACTTATGTCTACTACCAGGCACTTTACAAGATTCTGAAATTGAGGCTCGTCTGGTGACTCAGAAGGTAAAGAATCTGCCTGCAATGCGAGATACCTGAATTTGATTCCTGGGTTGGGAAGATCCCCTGGAGAAGGGAATGTTTACCCACTCCAAGATTCTCGCCTGGAGAATTCCATGGACAGAGGAGCCTGGCAGGCTACAGACCATGGGGTACCAAAAGCGCTGGGCATGACAAAGTGACCAGCGCTTTCACTTTTACTTTTTTGCTTTCAAAAAGCCCACAGTCTTGCAGTTTCCTACAATGGATTAAGTACTAGTTTAACATTAGCAGATGTGCTATGAGAGAATATACATGGGAGGGTTTACTTTCGGCTACAGGATCAGACACAATATCACTGAGATGATGTCCTTTGAGCTGTTTAATAAGATAAACTGACTATTTTTTTAGTGGAGAATGAAGACATTTGATGCATAAAAACCATCTTGAGTAAGGCAGAAAGAGTTTAGGAGAGATGCTGTGTCTGGGATAAGAATGAAAATGATGGGATTTGATATCAGATGTGCAAAAGCATATGAACCACAATCACTGCAAAAAGCATGAAGAAAACAGATTTCAACTCATTCTATGTAATTTATTAATGTGATTGCTATTCTCACATGTGTCAAAATACAATAAGAATTTTTTAATGGCCCTTACATTCACTGCCCAGATAACTCTTGAAAATAAAAAGCTAATGATACTGCAATGAATATTATTTTATTTATCCATATATTGAGGAACTTCATATTTTTACCACACAGAAAACAAGGAAAAATATACTTCCTGAAACACAGTATTTTATTTTAAATAGAACTTTTTTTTTAAGAAAAGAAAACATGCAATTAGGCATGTGCCACAGAAACAAAGAAAAATCTTTAGTAGAGTTGACTTAGAGAGACACTCAAGGCAAGGCAATTAATTCAGGAGAGATGCTATAATTTAGAATTATAGCCACAGCGGTGTGAATGAATAGTTGGGAGTATATTTGATTAATGTTTAAATGGAGAATCCACTGGCTAGAGTACATAAGTGAGTGGGGGAAACCAGCAAATGTAGTAAGAAACAATCAGTAAATTTTCTTAGCTTAAGTGGAGTGATAAAACACAATAGGATACAATTTGGAGAAAAGAGAACATTTTAGAGTAACATAATAACTTATTTTCAGATACCTTCAACTTAGTACCATGTAGACAATTAGCCGACTGAGTTATTTAGCAAGGAATTAGAAGTTATATTATTCGTATTACTTTGAAGAGATTTCTGTTTATTTAAGTACAAATATCTGAAAGGTATTGAATCAGTCATCTCTTTGTAACAACCTACTCCAGAGCTTAATGTCTTATTACAACAAGCATTTCTTGTTGTTCAGTGGTTTATGAATCAACTAGGTAGTTTTACTGATCTTAGCCAGGCTCAGCTGATATTAGGTGAATTTCCTTCTGCATTTTTGGAGACAATGGTTTTCTAGGATGATATTCTTCATCTGCCTGACATATAGCTGACTGTTCACAGAGATGACTGGGGTGACTTAGCTCATCAGGCTAGCCTGTACTTGTTCTCACGGTAGCTGAGCAGAATTTCAGGAAAGTAAATACAGGTATGAAAATTCCCTTGAAGCTTAACCTTAATTCTGGCAAATTATTTCTGCCATATTCTGTTAGATAAAGCAGGGTTCAAATCCAACCCACATTTAATAAATGAGAACATGGGTTCTACTACTTAATGGGAAAATCTGGAAAGACATATTATAAAGTGTATGGTATAGAGAAGCATGGAGAAGTGGGGTCATTTATTAAATATCAATGTTATCAAAAGGGTATTTAAGTACATAATTGTTTGGTGTTTAAAAACATCTAGTAGACAACCTTCCTCTTCAGAAAAAATCCCCAGCAAATCAATCATGTATGTTAACCTCTCAGAGCATAGAAAGCTTGCTTAAAGGCCACATATAATTATGTGATCAGAGCCATATGATAAAGCAATTATGTAATTATGCATGAATTACTTAACAGAGAAAACGATTTGTGTTTGCTTTTAAAATTCAGAACTGTTCACCATTTTTTTTTCCAAAGAAGCTTTTAACTAAAAGAGAGTTAAAGTTCAACAGTCCTTCGAATGGTGTCACTGTTTATCCTTAATTTTAGCTAGTGCAACAAGATGAGGATTTATTTAGTGCTATTAGTAGATACAGCAGGTAAATGCTTAAGAATGAGTCAGATGAATTTCTCAAATGTGGGAAACACCTTACTGCTGACAATTGGATGTGTTTGAAGACAGCAGAGACAGCATACTAAACAAACCAAAGACTAAACAAACAAACAAAAAAACACATGAACAAATTATCAACAATAAATAAATCCAGAAAGGAACCCTCTATAATGATTCCAAGGATGAAAAACATGACTATACATGGAATAACCCTATGGCACATGTTTCAGGGTTAAAGTGGACTGGTAGTTGGAGTGAAAGGGCAGGAAGACAGAGGCAGACACTGGGAATCTTTCAAGTAAATTGGGACATATAGTTAGTGCAGTAATGAACAACACTCTAAGCAAGGTCAGCGAGGTTTACTCAGAAACTAAGATGCATTTTTGAGATATATTTTGAGAGACTTGACTTATCCTGAGCCAATCGTTTCATCATTTCTGTATTTTCTTAAATCTTTCATTCCATTAACATTACAAAGACCATCCTATCTTATTTGTTTATGTTGTTCAGTCTTTCAGTCATGTCCAACTCTTTGTGGCCCCATGGACTGCACGCCAGGATTCCAAGTCCTTCACTATCTCCCAGAGTTTGCTTAAGCTCATGACTATTGGGTCAATAATCCCATCCAACCATATCATCTTCTGTTGCCCCCTTCTCCTCTTGCCCTCAATCTTTCCCAGCATCAGGGTCTTTTCCAATGAGTTAGCTCTTCGCATCAGATGGTCAAAATATTGGAGCTTCAGTTTCAGCATCAGTCCTTCCAATGAATATTCAGGACTGATTTCCTTTAGGATTGACTGGTTGGATCTCCTTGCAGTCCAAGGGACTCTTAAAAGTCTTCCCCGGCACTGCAGTTTGAAAGCATCAGTTCTTCAGAGCTCAGCCTTATTTATCATTCAACTCTCACATCTGTAGATGACTACTGGTAAAACCATTGTCCCGACTATATGGACCTTTGTTGGGAAAGTGATGCCTATGCTTTTTAATATGCTGTCTGGGTTGTCCTATCTTATATTGACCAATATTTAAGACAACTGAAAAATTTTTCTTCTCTGAAACATAGTGGGAAAACTGATTAGGGGAGATAGTCATTAAGAGTCTAGATGAAAGAGCCTCAGGAGAAGAGAAGGGAAAATGGTGGAGTGGCAACTCAAAAAGTAAAGCCAAAGTAGACATTAGAAAACTGGCTTAGGAGGAGGAAAAAGGACCAATGCAGAATACCACCATTTTATTCTGCATCTATTGTCCTCCGGACATGTAAGCCCTGCTGAAGAGCATTTAGGGACTCAGACACCCTGCCTCAAAAGCAAGAATCTGCAGGAACTGAACAGGAACTTTGAGCAAAGTTCTCCTTTGGTGAGACACAAGAACTGTGAGGATGTTGATGATCATTGATGAGGATCTGCACAGAGACAAGGACCGGGGGCTGTTTTTTAAGGTAACAGGCTGGAACTCATAGTAGAGAGGTACAATCTGTTGAAATACTGACCACAGATAAGGGCCTCTTGAGGGCAGGAGGGGAAGGAGGCAACAGAAAATAAGACGGTTAGATGGCATCATTGACACAATGGACATGAGTCTGAGCGAATGCCAGGAGATAGTGAAGGGCAAGGAAGACTGCGGTCTATGGGGTTGAAAAGAGTCGGGCATGACTTGGCAACTGAACAGCAGTAACAACTAGGTCTCCAGGCCTGATTTGGCTCTTCCTTGGCCTTGAAGTTTCAGAGAGTTGGACTCTTTAGTTTCTCAGAGTAGACTGGACTCAAGATACTGACTAATGCCTAGAAAACTGAATGATTATTTATTGCAAAATAATCAGGAATAACATAACAGATTCTATCTTAGCAAACTCCCAGAACTACAAAGGGATTTAGCTATGAGATTTGAATGCAGTTCTGAAACCTGGGGTATTCTCTATAATAATGATGCACCTATAAACCAAACTGTACATTGAATTTGTAGCAATCTTAGAAGATGCTCTCTAGAGTAATGCTTGAGGAAACATGCAATTCTTGATTCACTTTGAAGATGGACAATAGTCCTTACATGCCCCTTCTTATTGATACAGTTTTTCTTTAAATTGCCACTATGTTCAAGCAGAAAACAAATTTGCTATCTCGAGATCCAGTCTTTCCATTACTTAGAATATTGGTTCACTTCACACTTTCTGTGTTGATTGCATGATTAACTTTCAGAATATCATCTTACTTTCCTGTTGTCTAAGGTCTTAGGGTGGGGTAGTGGGAAGACTTCACTGCCAGCCACATATTTAGCTCCCTATATCCACAAGAAATTGTCAGCTATATTCTCATAAAAGTAGCTTCAGTGGAAATAAGAGCTAGCTAATGTACCCTCTACCATCATCTTTCCTTGTTCCATGCTATATATGCGTGTGTGTGTGTGTGTGTGTGTGTGTGTGAGTGTGTGTGTTACTCAGTCATGTCTAACTCTTTGCAACCCCACGGACTGTAGCCCACCAGGCTTCTCTGTCCATGGAATTCTCCAGGCAAGAATACTCGAGTGGATTGCCTTTCACTTCTTCAGAAGAACTTTCTAACCCAGGGATCGAACCCTGGTCTCTTGCATTGCAGGCAGATTCTTTACAGTTTGAGCTATAGGGAAGTCCTTACTGTATACATACAGGAGGCAAAAATTGTTGACTGGAAAGAAAATATATTGAAAGGAGCCCAAATAATCCTATTGACATGGTTAAGGAATTACTTTGAGAAATGATGAAAGAAGGAGCTGAAATGGTCGACGCCTTTTCTGAATTAAAATTAAAAAAAATACCTTATGGTATTTGAGCTGATGAGGACAGGTTTTTTCCTTCTACTTTGTTAATTATTCCCAGTGCCTGAATAGATGCTAGAAACTGCTCAGTGTTTATGGAAATTATAATTAGCTAGTTAGTTAATGATTAATTAATTAATGATTAGCTGATAAATTGTAATTAATTAGTTGGCTGACTAATAGCCAATTAATTAGTTAATTACTTAGATTAGTAGAACACTGTATTATATTTCAGCTAAATAAAAGAAACTTGGAACATATCAGAGGATAAAAGAGCCAGCAATGGAGAAGATTGGAAGGTCTATTTAAAGAAGGCATGGATTTTTACCTGAGGGAAATAGAATACTTGGCACAGGGCAAAGTAAACTCTGGTTTAAAATACTCAAAGAGCCAGTGAGTAGGTGAGATATAGGCAGACTCATTCTGTTTTCCTGGGGAATGTTGAACAGCAGTTATAGGACAGTTCAGGTTTTTCATAAACAAGAAATAATTTGTACTCTTGCAACAGTTTCTATTAATGGATGTTTTTTTTACTACAATCACATGAATTTGTGACTTTCTTTTAAGCTGTCCTCAAAATTCTGCATGTAAGCTTTGCTTTATTTAGCCATTAAATTTTTTTCATTATTAAAGGTTGAGCATATTTCCCTATTGTAGTTAATGATTACATGCCTGTTTCTAGGGCTAGAAATTGGATTCCTTTCATTTAGATGTTAAAGACCATTATAAAAATATGTGTAGGAAGATTAAGTATAAGGATACTTAATAAAAGTTAATACCTTTATACTAGTTTCATCAGAGAAGTTTAATTATATTGCTATGATTATTCAAGAGATCCAAGCCTTTTTTTAACTTAAAATATCATTTGATTAGTTCTTATCTGGTATACAAAAACATTACACTAATCAATTACAGAATTGGGTTCAAATTTAATAGCAAATAAATTAAAATAACAGAAGAATTGGGGAAATAGCACTGAAAGTTATGAGCTTATAGTAAGGTTAACTGTTCACAGCACATGAATGTGGGTGGGTGTGGTTGGTTTAAAGAAGCTAAATGTGTAAAGATACAGAGTTCTCCAATAGTCACAGATGTAATTTTTGCATTGCTCAAAAGTAGTGGGTGATTCCTCAAAGGATGATTCATGATTTTTCTGTTGTATCTAAAACAGTTTAACAAAATTTAGATTCACATTTACTTTTGAAGAATATCCCTTCAAGAATATATTTTTCAAGATCTTTACTTTTGAAGAGTATATTCAACAAGAATATACTTGTTGGCTAAGAATATATTTCAGTGGCTAAGTCATGTCCAACTCTTCATGATCCCATAGACTATAGCATACCAGACTGACCTGTGCTTCACTATCTCCTCAAGTTTGCTCAGGTATACCTCCATTGAGTCAGTGATGCTATCCAATCACTCCTCCTTTGCCACCCCTTTCTCCTTTTGCCTTCAATCTCTCCCAGCATCAGGGTGTTCTCCCAGCATCATGGCATCTGGTGACCAAAGTATTAGAGCTTCAGCTTCAGCATCAGTCCTTCCAATGAATATTCAAGGTTGATTTCCTTAAGGATGGACTGGTTGGATCTCCTTGCAGTCCAATGGACTCGCAAGAGTCTTCTCCAGCACTACAATCATACATACCTTGAAGAACATGTAAGATGAGATGCAATTAATTTGAAATTAAAGTTTACTTCAGTCACCCGGTCATGTCCAACTCTTTGCAACCCCGTGGACTGCATCACATCAGGCTTCCCTGTCCATCACCAACTCCTGGAGCTGCTCAAACTCATGTCCATTGAGCTGGTAATGCCATCCAACCAACTAATCCTCTGTCGTCCCCTTCTCTTCCTGCCTTCAATCTTTCCCAGCATCAAGATCTTTTCCAATGAGTCAGCTTTTTGCACAGGTGGCAAAAGTATTGGAGTTTCAGCTTCAGCATCAGTCCTTCCATTGAGTATTCAGGACTGATTTCATTTAGGATTGACTGGTTGGATCTCCTTGCAGTCCAAGGGACTCTTAAGAGTCTTAGTAGACAATTATTATTTTAGTAAACACTCACAGACAGAGCTACCCTAGAATGTATATTTAAAGATTTCCTTTAGATACTCAAATTCTGTTCCTTTTCTTATATTTCCCACTAAGTTTCAAGAAAGAATTGTTTATACCTGCTTTTCACTTCTTTATTTACTGCTCACCTCTCTATCTCAATCTATCTTTCATTCCCGTTATTCAAACAAAAATATTTCTCCTAGATCATTGATACATGAATCTGTGCACAGAAGTCCAAATGGTCACTTTTCACTATTATCTAGCTTGACTTCTGTTTACTAATCCTTTTTTAATGAAACACTGTTTTTCATGTCAATAGCTTTATTTACTGATTTTCTGCAGTTTCATATCTTCTCCCTGAACATTAAATATTGTTTTTTTTTTTTTTATATCTTAGACATTGGTCTACTGAATTCTTCCTAAAAAATCTCATACTCAGGGAATCACAACCAAATCCATGCTTTTAGTTATCACCACAAATTCATATCTCTAACACCAAAATGCATGTCCACTTGTGTACATTAAGTCTTCCTTTAGCTGTCTTCATGTATTTTAAGCTCAACATATAGAAAATTTAATCTGTGATCTTTGCTTTTATTCTCTTCTGTTCTAATATTCTCTAAGTTGACAAGTGTATCATTAGCTTTCAAACACTCACACATATTCACAAAAACCGGAAATCTAGGTGTCATCTTTGACATCTTGTTTTTCCCTATCATGAAGTTCTATCAATTTTCCCATTACACTGATTTTGGATATTGTCCTCCTCTGTCTCCTTCACCACCACTTTATTCTAGGATACCATTACCTCTTTCCTGGGTTCCAGCTGTAGCCACTCTCTTTGCTCCCCTGCATACATACTGGTCCCCATACTCTCTATTACCACCTCAGTTTTAAAAAATTAAATAGTGATAGCTTTTTCTTCCTTATTTAGAGTATTCCCATCACTTTCTAATGCTCTCGGAGTCAATGCAAAACTCTGCAATGTTGCCTGTAGAAAGAAACCTACTTATTTCCCTGAGCTTTTTACACACTTCTCTTCCCCTTATTGTCTCCACTGGAGTCAGAGCACTCTCCATTCATTTCTGCATCTGAATGTATCTTCTCCCCTCAGGGATTCAGAGAGTGTTTTCCTTTTCTCATAAAATATCTAACTTTTCCATCAATCCTTCAGGCAGCTCATGTTCACTCCTTCTTAGGTCAATTGTTACTTTCTCAGAAAATTCCCCCCAACTCGTCTGCTCTGACAATGAATTTCATCCAGGGGGAAGCCCTTTTAGCCCAATACACCTCTCCTTTAGAAGAATTCTTTAGTTGTATCTATCACAGTGATAATTTCATGCTTGTATGAGAGTCTCTGATTTACCTGTCTCTGCAGTCCATAATAAGCTTCACAAGGACAGAGACATTTTCTCTTTTGATTCAACTTTTTATTTCTAGCACCGAGATGGTACTTGAATAAATGGTTTATGTTGCCTGGAGAAGTCATTCATTGCATGTCACTCGAGTATGGATTTTAATTTTTTTTTTAGTCTCAGCACCAAGAATAAGGTTTTGAGGAAATGGACTAGATAAAAACACGGGGGATTCTGAACCTGGCAAGTATTTTCAGAGTATTTAGGCAGTTGCTTTTATAAGGGAAATAGTAGTATTTGTATCTTGTGTTTGCATGGAAGTAAGTAATAATTCAACTAAATGTAATATATATTTTAAAAAAGCTCTATGCTGAACAGTATAAATGTAATAAAATGTAAAAAACTAAAGATCAAATAAAACCTCTATCTTACAACTCTTGTAAGCTTCTTAAAGCATATCAGAAACAAGACAGAAGTAAACTAATAAACATTATTTTTATAGAACATTTGCTATGCATATGCACTGTAATAAATCTTCAAAATATCTTACTTAATTCTTGTTAGCCTGAAAGGAGAAAGATACTGATATATTGATTTTAGAGCAAAGAAAATTGAGGCTTCAGAATATGAATTATAATCTAGTCCACACAGCTAATAAGTGAACTGTGTTGTATATACTTCAGGTTTGTCTGATTTTAAAATCAATGAATTCATACTTAAAACAAGTATTTGTCAAATTTCAGTAATATTTGAAACCTCATTAAGAGATAAAAATATTTCTGAAAGTTTATGCTATAGAATTAAATTAACACTATGACATTTCCTAAATTTATAAAAAACTATAATATTATTTTGCTTGAAAATTTATAGAACTACAAAAATAAAATAATATTTGGTTTCAAAAATTTTACAAATTAAATAAAAAGAAAAATAGAAAACAAAAATTCAATATAATAGCATTACTGTGAACAATTTTTGTCTGTAAATTAAAAAAAATTGTGTTCTGTATTGATGGCTATGCTTCGGACTCTGTATTAGTCTTGATAGCTTAAATTTTGCTTCAATGACAACAAACCCTGAATCTCAGTGGCTTAACAAATTTCTATTGTATACTGTATGTCAGGTGACTCTATAGGATGTTTTGCCATTTAAATTCAGAATTTCCATTCTTGCTGCCAAGGCAAAGGAATAATTGGAGTGACATAGACTGAGTTTTACTGCTTCATTCTTGGATATTTATTACAGCTAGTTGTCTGGCTCCCCATAGCTGTAAGAGGGCTGGGAATTGTGGGCTGTATATTGTCATCCTGCTTATTTAAATTATATGCAGAGTACATCATGAGAAACGTTGGGCTGGAAGAAGCACAAGCTGGAATCAAGAGTGCTGGGAGAAATATCAGTAACCTCAGATATGCAGACGACACCACCCTTATGGTAGAATGTGAACAGGAACTAAAAAGCCTCTTGATGAAAGTGAAAGAGGAGAGTGAAAAACTTGGCTTAGAGCTCAACATGCAGAAAACAAAGATCATGGCATCCAGTCCCATCATTTCATGGCAAATAGATGGACAAACAGTGGAAACAGTGTCAGACTTTATATTTTGGGCTCCAAAATCACTGCAGATGGTGACTGCAGCCATGAAATTCAAAGATGCTTACTCCTTGGATGGAAAGTTATGACCAACCTAGATAGCATATTGAAAAGCAGAGACATTGCTTTGTTACAAAGGTCCATCTAGTCAAGGCTATGATTTTTCCAGTGGTCATGTTTTTCCATTAGTCATGTATGGATGTGAGAGCTGGACGGTGGATGGTGAAGAAAGCTGAATGCCAAAGAATTGATGCTTTTGAACTGTGGTATTGGAGAAGACTCTTCAGAGTCCCTTGGACTGCAAGGAGATCCAACAAGTCCATCCTAAAGGAGATCAGTCCTGCGTGTTCATTGGAAGGACTGATATTGAAGCTGAAACTCCAAAACTTTGGCTACCTGATGCAAAGAGTTGACTCATTGGAAAAGACCCTAATGCTGGGAAGGATTAGGGGCAGGAGAAGAAGGGTATGACAGAGGATGAGATGGCTGGATGGCATCACTGACTCAATGGACATGGGTTTGGGTAGACTCTGGGAGTTGATGATGGACAGGGAGGCCTGGTGTGCTGCATTTCATGGGGTCGTAAAGAGTCAGACATGACTGAGTGACTGAACTAAACTTAACTGATGCATCCAAGAGCAACATTCCAATAGATATTGCTGAATGCAAATAAAGATGATCACAATCTCAAAACTGAAATATTTTGCCCCCAAATATTTTAAAATTATGAGTTACATTGACCTAAAGCATGTAAACTGCAAACTCTTTCACCAGGATGATGGGTTGCGATCAGTAAAGAATGGCAGTGTGGGGCTTGCAGCCATGAAGAGACACAAGCAAATCCCTACACGTCAGGGAAAGAGATGGCTTTTACAGGGGGGCAAAGGGAGCTGGGAGGACTCTGGTAAATAAAGAGCCTATGACTTTCATTGGCTGTGTCTTTGCCATGAAGAAGAGGAATCTTACAGTTGAACTCTTCTATCATCAAAGGGCAAGAGAGAGTCCCGTACTAGTCTCACAAGCTGATTTAACTGAGATTTCTGCTTAATAAACTTTTAGAGTTACCATGAACAATAAAAACAAAATTTAGTTCTATTCCTGATGAACTATCAAACATAAATGCAAGAGTAGACACAGATGATTGTTATTGTTTTTACATCAGAAACATGAACAATACGATGTGCTTCTCAGTATACTGAGAATTAAACAGTAGCTGTCATTTGTATAGGTGCTCTTTTGACCCCAACTGAACTGTAAATACAAACACAAATATGAGCTAGGAACACTTACATAATAATTTGTTAGAAGGTGGTCAGTGAGATGATTCAGAATGAGAATGTTTTATTGTGATCAACATAAAAGCTTAAAATAAAATTGTGCTAACAAGTCATGGCCACGTGTGAGAATATATTGCTAACCCCACAGGGTGAAAAAGTATATGCAGCTATTGTGTCTATAGAGCTACTTGCTAATATAAGTGAAAAAAAGTGTTCAGGATTGAGATCATTGAAGACTGGAGGAGGACTGAAAGAATTCATAGGCAGGGTGGATTTGAGCTCAGCCTTGAGAAAAATAATAGAACTTAAGCATAAAAGAGAATCGGATTCTCAGCAGGTTGAACATTATAAATAGGAAAAAGGGAGAGCAAGGTTTGCTCGTGGTTCAAGAAGGTGAGGTTGTTTGGATTCAAGTGTTTGTTCTAAAGAGTATTTTTAATTTTATTTTATGTAAAATGTGAAGCTAATGCAAAATTCTGAGTGAAAAACTATGCCTTATTGAAAATGGTGTTTTGGAAAACCATTATAATTCTTCACTGGCTGGTGGTTACGACATTGTCAGTCATGTTTACTATGTATTATATACCCAAGATGTGCAGGGTAGTATCACAGGCATTGTAGATAAAATATCTAATTTCATGATAACATGAGCACTAACAGACAGTCCTTTCCTTGATTTAGAGATAAAAGAAGAGAATTTCAGAAATGTGGGGCAACTCTATTTACAATAATAGTATGCACCTGAAAACAAGGAATTTTAATCCACTTTGACACCAAAATTCATATTCTTTCTACTGCATCATGCTAAGTGAAGAGAGCTGCACGTTTCTGGCCCTATGTTGGTCCATATGAAGATATTAGCAGCCATCCTTACTGAGGTAGATGAGTTTTGTTTCTTTCACAGGACTAGATAATAGAACATTTGCAAGTGATCAACATTGCTAACAATAAAGTATGTTTTTATGTGACTATCAAAAGGAAAGTAACCTAGATAAGTTGGAACTATTTCTATTCTCATGAGACATTAATATCTAAGAAATATCTGCTGAAGTTTGAGATTCTGTGGGTCACATGCCATTTTTATCAGATTTGAGAAATTTATGATTTAAATAAAAAGGAAATATGTTGATTTCATAATCCATTTATTATATTGTACCTTTGTATTTTCCTAGAAGTAAATCAATTAAAAATTGTGCTCTCAATGCAATAAATAGCAGGGTCTAAACACTTGTATAACTGGGCTAAAGATTAAACACATTATTTAATATTCTCTAAGGACAGCCAGTTATGCCTTGAAGCCTGCTTATCCCTCTCAATTTTTTTTAAAAATAAACATTTGAATAGCCAATATAGCCCACAAAGGAGAATCATCTTGTAACAGAGAACAACAAATCTGACTCCATATTGGTTAGGTTTCTTTCACTTAAACTGCTACATTCTACTTATTTTGTTACAAATTATTCACTAAAGGGTTGTTACATATAGCTTAAAGTATGTATAATAGCTCATTTCCTGGGAACCTGTCTCCCATAACTGAATGTTAAGCTGCTGCTGCTGCTAAATCACTTCAGTTGGATCCAACTCTGTGAGACCTCATAGATGGCAGCCCATAGATGGCTTCTCTATCCCTGGGATTCTCCAGGCAAGAACACTGGAGTGGATTGCCATTGCCTTCTTCAATGCATGCATGCATACTAAGTCGCTTCAGTCATGTCCGACTCCGTGTGACGCTATGGACAGCCCACCAGGCCCCAAGCTAAAATATCTTTATTTAAGCTGACAAGAAACATCCTGACAAGGTTCACTGGTAAATGGCTACAGGGAAGGAGAAAGATAAATATCTGGCCTGAACCAGGACATATTTGTAAAATTTTATCATATTTTTATGCCATCCATCTTTTTCTTTGCAGCCAAAGATGGAGAAGCTCTATACAGTCAGCAAAAACAAGAATAGGAGTGGACTGTGGTTTAGATCATGAAATCCTTATTGCAAAATTAAGACGTAAATTGAAGAAAGTAGGGGAAACCACTAGGCCACTCAGGTATGACCCAAATCAAATCCCTTCTGACTATACAGTGGAAGTGACAAATAGATTAAAGGGATTGAATCTGATAGAGAGAGTGCCTGAAGAACTATGGACAACCGTTCATAACATTGTACAGGAGGCAGTGATCAAAATAATCCCCAAGATAAAGAAACACAAAAAGACAAAATAGTTGTCTAAGGAGGCCTTAAAAATATCTCAGAAAAGAGAAGTGAAAGGCAAAGGAGAAAAAGAAAGATATACCCATCTGATTGCAGAGTTTCAAAGAATAGCAAGGAGAGATAAAAAGCTTTCCTAAGTGATCAATGCAATGAAATAGAGGAAAACAATAGAATGGGAACAACTAGAGATCTCTTCAAGAGAATCAGAGATATCAACGGAACATTTCATGCAAAGATGGGCTCAATAAAGGACAGAAATGGTATAGACCTAAAAGAAACAGAAGATATTAAGAAGAGGTGGCAAGAATACACAGAAGAAATATGCAAAAAATATCTAAATGACTCAGATAACCAAAATGATATGATCATTCACCTAGAGCCAGACATTCAAGTGGGCCTTAGGAAGCATCACTACAAAGCTAGTGGAGGTGATGGAATTCCAGTTGAGCTATTTGAAATCCTAAAAGATAATGCTGTGAAAGTTCTGTACTCAATATGACAGCAAATTTGGAAAAGTCAGCAGTGGCCACAGGACTGGAAAAGGTCAATTTTCATTCCAATTCCAAAGAAAGGCAATGCCAAAGAATGTTCAAACTATTGCACAATTGCACTCATTTCACATGCTAGCAAAGTAATGCTCAAATTTCTCCAAAATATACTTCAACAGTATGTGAACTGAGAACTTCCAGATGTTCAAGATGGATTTAGAAAAGGCAAAGGAACCAGAGAAAAAATTGCCAACATCTGTTGAATCGTAGAAAAGGTAAGAGAGTTCCAGAAAAAACATCTACTTCTGCTTTATTGACTATGCCAAAACCTTTGACAGTGTGGATCCCAACAAACTGGAAAATTCTTCAGGAGACAGGAATGCCAGATCACCTCACCTGCCTCCTGAGAAACTTGCATGCAGGTAAAGAAACAACATTTAAAACTGGACATGGAGCAACAACTGGTTCCAAATCTGGAAAGGAGTACGTAAAGGCTATATATTGTCACCCTGCTTATTTAACTTATATGCAGAGTACATCATGAGAAATGCTGGAGGAAGCACAAGCTGGAATCAAGATTTCTGGGAGAAATATCAATAACCTCAGATATGCAGATGACACTACTCTTATGGAAAAAAGAGAAGAGGAGCTACAGAGTCTCTTGATGAAGTTGAAAGAGGAGAGTGGAAAAATCTCGCTTAAAATTCAATATTCAAAAAAAAAAAAAAGGCAGCTGATCCCATCACTTCATGGCAAATAGATGGGGAAACAATGGAAACAGTGACGGACTATTTTCTTGGGTTCCAAAGTCACTTCAGATGGTGACTGCAGCCATGAAATTAAAAGATTCTTGCTCCTTGGAGGAAAAACTATGACAAACTTAGGTGGCATATTAAAAAGTAGAAACATTACTTTGCCTACAAAGGTCCATATAGTGAAAGCTATGATTTTTCCTGTAGTCATGTATGGATGTGACAGTTAGACCGTAAAGAAGGCTGAGCACCAAGGAACTGATGCTTTTGAACTGTGGTCTTGGAGAAGATTCTTGAGATTCCCTTGGACAATAAGGAGATCCAACCAGTCCATGCTAAAGGAAATCAGTCCTGAATATTCATTGGAATGACTCATGCTGAAGCTGAAGCTCCAATACTTTGGCCCCCAATGAGAAGAGCTGACTCATTGGAAAAGACCCCGATGTTGGGGAAAATTGAAGGCAGGAGGAGAAGGGGACGACAGAGGATGAGATGGTTGGATGGCATCACCTACTCAATGGAAATTAGTTTGACCAAACACTGGTAGATGGTAATGGATGGGAAAGCCTGGCATGCTGCAGTCCATGGGATCACAAAAGTTGGTCACAGCTGAACTGCTAAACAGCAACAATAATTTTTAACACCATCTTTGTTAACCATTGCACATTGGTAAAGAAATCTGCTTGCCAATTCAGGAGATGCACAGATGCGGGTTTGATCCCTGGGTCTGGAAGATTACTTGTGAAGGAAATGGCAATCAGCTCCATTATTGTTGCCTAGAAAATTCCATGGATGGAGGGCCTTGACAGGCTGTATTCCTGGGGGGTTGCAAGCAGTCAGACACGACTGAGCACACACATCCTTATGTTTAAGTCCCCAGCTTCCCACATGGCTCAGTAGGGATTTCCAGGTGACTTAGTGGTAAATAATCTGCCTGCCAAGCAGGAGTTTGGGGTTTGTTCCTTGTGTCTGGAAGATCCCCTGGAGAAGGAAGTGGCAATGCACTCCAGTATTCTTGCCTGGGAAATCTCAGAGTAAAGGTGCTCTTCCTTGCCCCAACAACTTGTCTGTCAATATTAGCCTGTCGTGTGGTTGGCAGTATGAGCCTGGACTCAATCACAGTCTGAAAAGTGAAAGAGAAAGTCGCTCAGTTGTGTCCGACTCTTTGCCACTCTGTGGTCTATACTATACAGTCCATGGAATTCTACAGGCCAGAATCCTGGAATGGGTAGCCTTTCCCTTCTCCAGGGGATCTTCCCAACTCAGGGATCGAACCCAGGCTTCTTGCCTTGCAGGTGGATTCTTTACCAGCTGAGCCACAAGAGAAGCCCAATAAGAGCTCTATAAGTTGATGTTAGAGAATTAGACAAGGCCCAGAACATCAACTTATAGAGCTCTTAAACTATACTTCTTGATTCGTGCCAGCCTGGCCGTTTCTAAAACACCTGATAGAGAATTCTCTGAGAAGAAGCATGGAACAACAGATATAAGCAGGAACTCTGACGCCAGAGCAATGCAACTTGAATTCTCCTTCTGCATTTTGTTGACGAGACCCCTTCCTTCTCCTCATTGTGCCTCGTTTATTCCTCATCTTTAAAATGGAGCTAATAACAGTGCCTTCCTCAGTGTGTCATCATGAAAATTAAATAAATTAACTGTAAGGTAACCAGAACAATACCTGGTCTTTAGCACAAGCCTAATAATATGAAACTAATTGAAGCTATGTACGTTTCCCTACAATATAATAAAACAAAGCACAAAGCAATGGGGCACTTTGGCCAGCCTGAAAGTCTTGGACAGACTACCAACAAGTAATGACAACCGAAAGTTGCAGAGTTAGAGGGATAGTGACAGGAAACGGAAGCAGGGTGAAAAAAAGATTATCTTACTTTAATGGGTTGGCATGTTGGATAGACTTGAGAATGTTTGCAAAAAGATGTAAAAGCTCATGAGCAAACTGAGCAGGAAGAAAAGGGCGATGAACTCCAGAGAAGGTAGCAGAGGATGAGGTCAGTGCTACAGGTGGAATAACTGGCTTTAGACAGAAGCAGGGAGAGAGAACCGCTATGAGCTGTTTTGCACCCATTTATCTTGGACTTGCATTTCTGTTTGGAAACCATGAGGCACATTGGGTGTCATAATAAACTTCCCTTATTGAGAGACACCCTGTATCACTGACTTTCACAAATCTTCCCTACTCTGTATGCTGTTAACTTGTTGTTTAACCCACACACCTGCTGCTTTGTGTGCTCAGAATGCCTTTTCTTTTAAATTTCATTTCTCCCATACAGATTTCTCAATTAAGTAACTGTTTAGCCACTGAAACAATTGTTAACTCCAAGAAACTTCTTTGGCATTTCCAGAAACATTGCAAACACAATTAAGTGGGCATTTCTTGCGATCTCACTTCTGCCTCAGTGAGAGGTCATCATTTGGTCAACACTGCTTGGCCAGTAATTGACACATGAGGTGAAAATATTAGTGGGGCAGTGATTATGTCCATTTAACCTGCTTCTCAGGTCATATCAGGTTTGCATGTGTTTACAGGAATTTATGTTCCTTTGATAATGATACTGATCCATTATTTTTATATCAGAATTCTCTTAAAATTGCTTTAACAAAAGTAGGGAACAGAAAATGGACTATTTTGTCAAACCATCTAGAAACTTCCATCTAAGAGATATTAGTTTGTGAAAATCTTCTAGGATATTTGAACCTTAGGTTTAATTGCCCAGCCTTCTATTTGAAATCCTCTGGATTTTTCTGTAATCTGACTCTAGAACCAACAACTAAAATTCTAGCAAGCTCTAGTTTAATATCTTTGTATATTTAAAATAACCAAGGTAACTCACTGAGCACGCTGATGCTTTTATGATAACTCAAGTTTACCTGAGAAAAAGAAAACCTCTAAAACATATTTGGTTCTCCCACCCCCACAAATGTGTGTATTCTTTCTTTTATTTTCACTAAAAGGGGAAAATGAGTTTGAGAAAATGACTTAGGATCTATTACCAAAGAAGAACTAAAGAATTTAGCTATGACATTCTCATTAAGCTTACAAAAGTGAATAAGTAAAATCATGTTCTGACTTTGTGACTTTCACCATTAGTAAATCATCAAAACATTGAGAAAAATGATTTCAAGATCAAAGTAAAACATAGCAACTTCAAAGACAGATAGAGAGCTGAGTGCTGAAAAAGCATGGTCCTCTAATGTCACCTCCATTAGAAGGTTGTAAAATTCAGGTAAACAAGACCTGGGTCTGAAATGGACCCAAGAATATCTACTGCAACCTACCAAGCTTATATTTCCCATATTTTTTTCAGAGTTACTTACAATATCATTTTCTGCTCCACAGATGAAACTTAAGTGTGTCTTGTGAGATCAATAAGGTATCTCTAATCTCCTAAACAGAATGATAAATTGACCACATAATTTAACATTTAAATTTGCACATTCTGAGGAGAATAAATGTCCATAATAATTATGTCTCAAAATAAGTGCTAATTTGATATTCCCTAAGCAAGTGAAAAGTACCTAACTGCATTCTTCCAAAAAAATAGCTTTACTTAGGATGTATCTTTGGCCCTAGATTAACAGTTATTTCTTTTGAAATCTTACCATTTCTCAGCCAATTCACTTTATGTGTCCCACATTAACCAATCCTAATAATCACAAATACAAGTAGTTTATCCCTTGAAGTTATGAAAAAATTTCATACCAACCTCAACACACACAATACTCAACAACAACAAAAATGATATTCAAATGCTAACACTGTTACCACATTAAAAAATATTGATGGAAAAATCAATGTCATATTTTTTACATTTTCATTAATTTGGGGGCAAGTTGCCTATATCATCAGTGATAGAACAGTAAATGCCTATAAAAATAACCATAGCTTTAGCTACTTCAATATAAAGTTATGTAAACAACATCATAGTAGTGTTGAAAAATAGAATTGCTTTCAATTTTACCATTTTAAACACAGCTATTATGTATCATTGTTTCTTTTTTCTGTCTTTATACTTTTTATGATTGTGTATGAGTATCCATGTTTCAAACTATCATTCTAAACCATTTTCTAGAGCAGAATATATATAATTGCAGTCAGATTCTATAACAAAATTTTACCCAGTTTGAATTTATTTCTATGTTGTCATAGAATCTATGTAATTGTACTTTGAGAGTGTAAATTAAGTTACAAATGTGCCCTACTTTAATTCATCACACTCTATCTTTGGGTATTTAGAGTGACTCTCATTCTTCACTATGTTAAGATTGAAATAAATATTTAAATACATAGAGCTTTTTCCAACTCTTGAAATTTTAAAATATATACCCATAGGAATGATTACTGGGCCAAACTGTAAAAATGAAAAAGAAGAAAAACGAGTATGTGGGCTCAGAGTCTTTAAGAAAATTTCATTATATCCTAAGTGACTTATTAGAAATGCACTTTATTTATATACATTTAACATAATCAGTGTGATTCAAAAATACATGTTCATTTGTGATGTTTGAATAACGAAAGGCCATCTAACCTACTTCCTGAATATTCAAGTTCTCTTTTACTATGAGCAAGATAAATTACCTGACTTAGTGATCCTCTAGTTTTGGTTTGGTTCACTACAAATGAATGAATACATAGAAGTGTTATAGGCAAAATGTATAAGTCAGCAAATGGAAAGTGACAGTATTACTTAAGCATAAAATATGTAGTACCAGTTCAGCATTAAGAAGACAAACTATTTATTCCAAATAAAATATATCATTTTAAAGTCAGTGAGACTGGTAAACTAGCTCCATCTCTACATACAAATATTTCTCTGTTTTGATATAGTGGTATGTAAAAACATTTCCATTATTTTATTGTAAGTTGTGGTTTATTATTTTGTCCCTAAATCAGATCCAGGTCTGACCTGATTCAGAAATAATTGTATTTAAACCTTTTTCTTAAACCTAGTATTATCTTCCTGTCTGTTTATCGTCTTATTACCTAAATAAAGGTACAGAGACTTGCAAAAAAGTAGCAGGGGCTCATTCTCTGACAGTTGATAGCAAGAGGATTTTGACTATAAATCTTTGCACAAAATCTTAAAATAATCCTTTTGAACAGAAAGTAAGGAGAAGTGTAAACAGACTTCAGTTTCTTTCTAACTAAAATGTTTTGTGACTACCTTGTGTTATGCGTGTACCTTGTGTGATTTTTTTTCAAAATCAGAAGCATTTCATTACTAATATTTCAATTCACATGGAGAGGTGGAAATGCATCAAAAGGAATTCATAGACCAAAAATAATCAGAGATGTGGAAAATAGAAGAGGCATATTTGAGTTTTAGAAGTAAGAAGAAACTTGAACAGCAGTGTCCAGAAAATACTGAAAACATTTAGAAATAGACTGCAGTTTCTAGATAATGAAAGATGAAGGAAACAATCAATTGATTGCATTTATATAGGAATGGTTAGCAAGAAAACCAAACTTATGCTCAAGGTATATGGTCATCGAAACCTGATTGCAATGAATCTTTCCAGGCTCATCTTCAAATTGAAATCTTGCATCTTTTGCTGAAGTGAACTGCCCACTTTTTCCAGAAAGATCATCTCACTTCCAAATCTTACCTTTGAATGTCTCCCTCATCCAATCCTGTTTACAGAAACCCTCATAATTCAAAATAGAAGCTTCTTCTTTAACCCCCACAAAACTTTCTGAGCACCCTCATCTCACCCTCAAGCTAACATTCTGTGATGCAAGTCTTCCTGACAGCAGCACAGAGCAACACTCTTCCTGTGGAGTAGAGGAAGGGTTTTTGAAGAAATTCTATTAGCTAATGTTTCTAATAAGGTTAAATTACATTAAATAGCTAACATTTAAAGATAAATGTGATAAGATGGATAAGATAAACATTTTTAACTGTTAACTGTAAGTTGAGGTCCTAAAATTTTTGAGAGAATGAGTTTAATTCATTATGTATATATATATACATATTGATGTGTTGCTGACTTCTGTTTGCTGAAATTTTGTTGAGGATTTTTGCATCTATGTTCATCAGTGATATTGGCCTATAGTTTTCTTTTGTTGCGTTCTCTTCATCTGGTTTTGATACCAGGGTGATGATGGCCTCATAGAATAAGTTTGGAAGTGTTCCTTCTCCTGAAATTTTTTGAAAGAGTTTTAGAAGGCTTGGCATTAGCTCTTCTCTAAATGTTGGACGGGATTCTCCTGTGAAGCCGTCTGGTCATGGGCTTTTGTTTTTTGGGAGATTTTTGATCACAGCTTCAATTTCAATGCTTCTAATTGGGTTGTTCATAATCTCTATTTTTTCCCAGTTCAATTTTGGAAGATTGAATTTTTTTTTAAGAATCTGTCCATTTCTTCCAGGTTATCTATTTTATTTCCATAGTGTTGTTCATAATAGTTTCTTACAACCCTTTGTGTTTCTGCATTGTCTGTTGTAACCTCTTCTTTCTCATTTCTAACTTTGTTGATTTGATTCTTCTCTCTTTTTTTCTTCATGAGTCTGGCTAAAGTTTGGTCCATTTTGTTTATCTTCTCAAAGAACCAGCTTTTACTTTTATTAATCTTTACTATTTTTTTAAATTTCTTTTTCAATTATTTCTGCTCATATCTTTATGATTTCTTTCCTTCTACTGATTTTGGGTTTTTTCACTCTTCTTTTTCCAGTTGTTTTAGGTGTGAAGTTCAGTTGTCTATTCTTGTTTCTCTCGTTTCTTGAGGTAGGACTGAATCATTATAAACTTCTCTTAGAACTGCTTTTGCTGCATCCCATAGGTTTTGAGTTATTGTGTTTTCATTGTCATTTGTCTCTAGAGATTTTTTTTAAAATTCCCTTTAGATTTCTTCAGTGACCTGTTGGTTATTTAGGAATGTGTTGTTTAATCTCCATGTGTTTGTGTTTCTTATAGATTTTTTCCTGTAATTGACATCTAGCCTCACAGCATTGTGTCTGGAGAAGATACTTGATCCAATTTCAATTCTCTTCAATTTACTGAGGTTTGATTTGTGACTCAAGATGTGGTTTATCCTGAAGAATATTCAACGTACATTTGAAAAGAAGGTGTATTCTTCTTCATTTGGGTGTAATATCCTGAAGCTATCCATAAGATCTGTCTCATCTAATGTATCATTTAAGACTTGTGTTTCCTTATTAATTTTCAGGTTTTATGATCTGTCCATTGGTGTGAGTTGGGTGTTATTGCTAATAAAATCTCCTACTATTATTGTATTACTGTCAATTTCTCCCTTTATGTCTGTTAGTGGTTGTCTTGTGTATCAAGGTACTCCTATGTTAGGTGCATAGATACTTCCAATTGTTATGTCTTCCTCTCGGGTTGATTGTTTGATCATTATGTAGTATCCTTCCTTATCTTTTGTGCTCTTTTTTATTTTAAGGTCTGTTTTGTCTGATATCAGGATTGTTACTCCAGCTTTCTTTTGCTTCCCATTGGATGGAATGTATTTTTCCATCTTCTCACTTTCAGTCAATATGTGTCTTTAGGTCTGAACTGGCTTTCTTGTAGATAGTATATAAATAGGTCATGTTTTTTATCCATTCAGCCAGTCTATGGCTTTTGGTTAGAGCATGTAATCCATTTATATTTAAAGAAATTTTTGATATATATGTTCCTATGTTTATTGATATGTATGTGAACCATGAACTTCCAAATGTTCAAGCTGTATTTAGAAAAGGCAGAGGAACCAGAGATCAACTTGCCAACATCAGTTGGATCATTGAAAAAGCAAGAGAGATACAGAAAAACATCTATTTCTTCTTTACTGACTATGCCAAAGCCTTAGATTTTGTGGATCACCACAAACTGTGGAAAATTCTTCAAGAGATGGGAATACCAGGGCACCTGACCTGCCTCTTGAGAAATCCAGATGCAGGTCAAGAAACAACAGTTAGAACTGAACATGGAACAATAGACTGGTTCCAAAACAGGAAAGGAATACATCAAGGCTGTATGTCATCACCCTGCTTATTTAACTTGTATGCAGAGTACATCATGAGAAATGCTGGGCTGGAAGAAGCACAAGCTGGAATCAAGACTACTGGGAGAAATAGCAATAACCTCAGATATGCAGATGACACCACCCTTACGGCAGAAAGTGAAGAAGAACTAAAGAGCCTCTTGATGAAAGTGAAAGAGGAGAATGAAAAAATTAGCTTAAAGCTCAACATTCAGAAAACTAAGATCATGGCATCTGGTCCCATCACTTCATGGCAAATAGATGGGGAAACAGTGGAAAAAGTGACAGACTTTATTTGTTTCAGCTTCAAAATCACTGCAGATAGTGACTGCAGCCATAAAATTAAAAGATGCATACTCTTTGGAAGGAAAGTTATGACCAACCTAGATAGCATATTGAAAAGCAGAGGCATTACTTTGCCAGCAAACGTCCAACTAATCAAATCTATGGTTTTTCTAGTAGTCATGTATGGATGTGACAGTTGGGCTATAAAGAAAGCTGAGCACTGAAGAACTGATGCTTTTGAACTGTGGTGTTGGAGAAGACTCTTGAGAGTCTCTTGGACTGCAAGGATATTCAACCAGTCCATCCTAAATGAGATCGGTCCTGGGTGTTCGTTGGAAGGATTGATGCTGAAGCTGAAACTCCAATACTTTGAACACCTGATGCAAAGAACTGACTCATTTGAAAAGACTCTGATGCTGGGAAAGACTGAAGGCAAAAGGAAAGGGGATGGCAGAGGATGAGATGATTAGATGTCATCACCGAGTCAGTGGACATGAGTTTATGTAAACTCTGGGAGTTGGTGTTGGACAGGGAGGCCTGACGTGCTGCACTCCATGGGGTCACTAAGAGTGGGACATGACTGAGTGACTGAACTGAACTAAACTGATGTTCCTATTGCCATTTTCTTAATTGTTTGTGGTTGATTTTGTAGATCTTTTTTCTTTTCTTGTATTTCTTGAGTATGTAAGTCCCTTTAACATTTGTTGTAAAACTTGGTTGGTGGTACTGAATTCTCTTAACTTCTGTTTGTCTGAGAAGCTTTTTATTTCTTCATCAATTTCGATTAAGATCCTTGCCACATACAGTAATCTTGGTTGTAGATTTTTCCCTTTCAGTACTTTAAATATATCCTGCCATTCCCTTCTGGCTTGCAGAGTTTCTGCTGAAGGATCAGCTATTAAGTGTATGAGGTTTCCCTTGTATGTTACTTGTTGCTTCTCCCTTGATGCTTTTAATATTCTTTCTTTGTCCTTAGTCTTTGTTAGCTTGATTGATATGTGTCTTGGCATGTTTCTTCTTGGGTTTATTCTGTATGGGACTCTTTGGGCCTCTTGGACTTGATCAACTATTTCCTTTTCCATGTTGGGGAAATTCTCAACTATGATCTCTTCAAAAATTTTCTCATATCCTTCCTTTTTCTCTTCTTCTGGGACCCCTATAATTCAAATGCTGGTGCATTTGATATGGTCCCAAAGGTCTCTGAGACCATCCTAAGTTCTTTTCATTCTTTGTACTTTATTCTGATCTTCAGAAGTTATTTCTCCCATTTTATCTTCCAGCTCACTAATTCATTCTACTGCTTAGATATTCTGCTATTGATTCCTTCTAGAGTGGTTTTAATTTTAGTAAATGTGTTGCTTGTCTCTGTATGCTTATTCTCTAATTCTTCTTGGTCTTTTTTCTCCATTTTATTTTCAAGGTTTTCGATCATCTTTAGTATCATTATTCTGAATTCTTTCCCAGGTACTTTGCCTACTTCCTCTTCATTTATTTGAACTTCTGTGTTTCTAGCTTGTTCCTTCTTTAGTGTAGTATTTCTCTGCCTTTTCATTACTTTTTTTTTTTAACTTATTGTGTTTGAGGTCTCCTTTCCCCAGGCTTCAAGGAAAGTTGAATTATTTCCCTGAAGAAGTTTGAATTCTTTCTTGCTTTTGGTTTCTGCCCTCCTAAGGTTGTTTCAGTGGTTTGCCTGAGCTTCCTATAGGGTGAGATTTGTGCTGAGTTTTGTTTGGTTGTTTTTTCTCTTATGGGGAAGGCTGAGTGAGATGATAATCCTGTCTGCTGATGATTTGGTTTGTAGTTTTGTTTTGTTTGTTGCTTAGATGAGGCGTACTGCACAGGGTGCTACTGGTAGTTGGGTGATGCCAGGTCTTGTGTTCAAGTGGTTTCCTTTGTGTGAGTTTTCACTATTTGATACTCCCTAGGGTTAGTTCTCTGGTAGTCTAGGGTCTTGGAGTCAGTGCTCCCACTCCAAGGCTCAGGGCTTGATCTCTGGTCAGGGACAAGATTCCACAAGAGGTTTGTTGTGGCATTAGTGAGATTAAAACAAATATCCAAAGATGAGAAACCAAAGATGAAACCCAGACAAATGGTGGTTACAAAATCAGGCAAAAGATAATGAAAATAATGGAGTATACACATGTACCTATACACACATGAGCAACGTCAAAACAGTCCAACAAAAATTAAATACAGTAGATTGACCTGGTGAACAAAGAAAAAAAAATTACCAGTTAAGAACAAATCTAAAGCACAAACTGGAAAACAAAAGTAAAGCAAGGTGCCAAGTGGGGAATAAAGCAATGAAAATAAAACTAACAAATATGTTGAGAGGAAAGGAAAGAAAGAAAAGAAAGAAATAATAGATATGCAAAGATAAGTAGAGGTAGATGAAGAAGATTTATATACATTAAAGATTAAATGCAAGGGGTAATGAACAGTAGGAAAGCAAACAAAGGAATAAATGTAGGAAAAATATAATAGGTTTAAAAAAATTAAAATTATAAAAATGAGAGAGAGAGGAAAAAAAAAGGAAAACTCCACAGAACTGCAAAAGCCCAGTGTAGAGGCAGAGGTTTATAACAACAGTAAAAAGTGTGACTGATATACATATATACATATACATATAGCAAAATCAAAACAGTCCAACAGAAATAAATAGACTCACACGGAGAACAAAGGAAATCAAAAATCGTATGTACCGGAACAAAACTAACTAAAGCTCAAACTGGAAAACAAAACTAAAGCAAGGTGCCAATTGGGGAAGAAAGCAATGAAAATAAAACTAACATGCATTTTGAGAAGAAAGGAGAGAAAGAAAAGAAAGAATAAATAGGCAAAGTTAAATAGAGGTAGATAAAGAAGATTTATATATGTTAAAAATTAACTGCAAGGGGAAAAGAAGAGTAGGAAAAGCAAAAAAGGAGTAAATGTAGACAAAATAATAAGTGAAAAAATTAAAAAAAAAAAAAAAAGAAAACTCCATAGAACTGCAAAAGCCCAGTGTAGAGGCAGATATTTATCAGAGAAAAAAAAAAAAGCTTAAAAGCTTAATTGGATTTCGTAGTGCCATTAAAGTCAACAACTACAGCAGAGGGGGTCAAAAAAGGGGCAAATAAAGAAAAAAAAATCCAAAAGATTCTATGGAACAAGTTGAAAAATTAGAATTATAAATGCCTTTCTTGAGTCACTGCTGTCAGAGTGCTTCTCCTTGCTGGGAGTCACAGTTCACCTCACTTCCCTAGGATGCCCTCCAACACTGTGCTGCTCACTGGACCTGATGTGGGGGCAGCTCAGATTCTAACCTGGTCCTACTCTGTGTGTTTTTGCCTCCAATGTCCTCAGCCATCCGAACTGGTGCGTTTCTTTCTTTCACATATCCCTTAGACACAGAGTCTGCCTAGTTGATCGTGTGGATTTAATCTGCAGCTTATACAGATGCTGGGAAGGTGTTGGGTCTTCTTCCTTAGCCACATTGCCCCTGGGTTTCCATTGTGGTTTTATTTCCACCTCTGGATATGGGCCATCCACGGGGGTTTGCTCCTGAGGCTTCCTTCCCTGGAGGGCTTGGGTCTGCCTCTGTGAGGACCAGGTGTGGAGATAGTGCAGCTGCTTGGGTCACAGGGGTTCTGGCAGTGCCAGCTACTCAGGGGAGTTGGCAGGTAGGCTAGCGGGAAATACAGTGTTCTAGAAAGGTATGGCAACCAGTATTGGCCAATACGCTCCAGGATCCTTGCCTGGAGAACTCCCCTCCCTGATAGAGAAGCCTGGCGGGCCGCAGTTGGACACTATCGAAGCTAACCTACCTGCATAGATGCAAGACTTTTCTGCCTGTGGCCGCTCTGCCCCAGTGAGAGCTGAGCATGAAGGTAGCACAGCTGCTTGGCTTACAGGGACACTGTCAGCCCTGAGTGTGCAGGGACATGGGCTGCCTCTGCCCCAAGAGTCATGGCTCTATCAGTCTTTTTTGAGCCTCTTGTAGCTGGCGATCAGAAGGCCTCTTCAGCCAGTCTTTCTCTGAAGCTCTGCCCATTCAGGCACTTAGGGGGCTCCCTGCCTGGGGTCCTTCTCTGTTGTTCAGTGCATCAGGCACTTAGAGGGCCCCCCCACCTTGGCTGGGGTCCTACTCTGTATATTTGTGTGTCAGACACTTAAAGAAGCACCCTGGGTGGGGTCCCACTGTAGTTCAGTGCGTCAGAAGTTTGATGGGCCAGCCAGCCTCTCCACTATTCAGCTGCTGATGCTGGTGTGTGGGGAGGGAGAGAGTCTATGGTGAGGGCTCCACCCTCTACGCGTGACTCTGCACTATCTCCTTGCTTCCATGGCTGCCCGGCTTTCCTCCACTGGTGCTTCCCACCACAGTCTCCTCCCTTGCCTCCCCTCGATTCGTCTCCCCACAATCAACAGCAGCCCTCGCCCTGGGATTGCTCCACAACCCCTAAACTCCAGCTCCCAGCTGCTGCACCTTCCAGGGGACCTGCGTCCTTGTCCAGGGTATGTATGGCTGTGGCAAGGTCTGTCTGGTTCTCATTCCATTTAGGCTGCAGCAGATGCTCTGTGTCCTTCTCAGCCTTAAATGTTTCTCCTCTGTCTCAGACAGTTGCCCCGCTGTGGGGGTCGGACCCCTGCTTCATTTCCTCCACCCGCCAAGGGCAGGTCCAGTCCTACTAACACTCCTGTCCCCACTCCCCACATGTCCTTCATCCTACCAAGTTTTGCATGATTCTATATAGTCTCTTTCACTGGTCAGGTGCTCCTGTCTGCTCTCAGCTGGTGTTCTGCATGTACTTCTGTGTCTGAAGGTGTATTCCTGATGTATCCATGGAGAGAGATGTACTCCACATCCACCTACTCCTCCGCCATCTTGTTCTTGCCCATCAAATAAATTTTAAGTAACTATTATATTCACAGTTTTATGCTAGACCTACTATTACAATGATGAATACATGTATTCTAAAATGTTCCACTTTAATGTGAGACATTTTATGTTCATAATAATATTTCCTATATTTAAACTATATTTTAAATATGGTAACTCCAGATGATGGAGCAATTCTTTGACTATAGGGATTAAATCATTTTTACAGAGATACTATCTCTTTGAACCTGACACTAATCAGAAAATAACTTGGGGATGTGTGAAGTAAGTAATAAAAAAAAAAGAGTTGGAATAACTGGCTGGACCAATAGTATCTAGGATTCAGATTGTTCTGGCACAAGATAACCGCTAAGGCCACCACATTTTAAACACAATATTGTCTGTTTGCTTATAGAACTAGTGTTTGTATCATACAAAAACACAAAATAATAAAAATTTCCTATTTAAATATCTCATTTTAAAATAATTATTGTGTTCTCAATTTTATTTGTTACATACTGGGGCCATCTGTTTCCCATATGAATTGAATTTCAATTTTAGAGCAGTAGTCAAGAGAAGTAATTGAAGCTTTACAATATATCTCCCAGGAAAACATTTAATATGTAAAAATTGTGTGCATTAAATATTCATACTATATTTAGTCCAGTCAAATAATTAGTAACAAAACCTGTGATTTCCAATTATAACTTTTCTGCCATATCACTTTTTTCTTCTATGTAGGTCTCAATGGATATATAACATGATTGCATTTAGTTTTACGTACAAGAAAGAGAAATGAAGTTGGCTTTTCAAGAAAGATGTCACCAGTATTTATTGGTTTTCCTTCCTGGTTATATAATTATAGTGTCCCCAGATGCTTAACACCAAGCATGGGATCCCAGGTCCCCAAAAATAAAGGGACCTGTTTCCTCAAGTCTCCAGAGTGCAAGCACAGGCACAGAATTCTTAGAAATATTGATTTTATTGATCACCAGTTCCCTTAGTGTCTCCACAGAACTTGACTTTGAGTCTTATTCTGAGAGGGCTCCAAATGTTTGACCCCAAAGCCTCATCACAGCACAAATGATTAATGTAACCCTTTTATGATCATTCCAGCCTTGCCAGGATTCATATGGTTTAATTTGAAACAATAAGCTGCAAAGACCGATCACGTTGGTGAATCCTTGAACAATTTTCTCATGCATTAATAAAATGAATATAAATTTGTTTAGAACTGAGATCTGGAATATTCATTATCATGTTTCATGCTGGATTCAAAACTAGGGGAATTCTGACAAATTAAGGACATTAGAGCTGAGAATTGCAAAAAAAAAAATGTTTCAACTCTGCTGTGACATTATTGAATCATAAAATGAAATATAACCAAACATTCTCAGACTTTCGTTTACTAAGATGATAAACTACCTTAGGCTTTTTTGTGCTTTTACAATGAAGACCATTTTTTAAAAGAGCAGTTTAAAGTTCACAGCAAAACTGAAGGGCTGTCAGAAGGTTCTGGTGTAATATCTTTGTCTCACTTGGGTATTTGGGTAATGCAAGCCTCATGTGATAAATCAGAAATTATGATCTTTGTTTCTATCCTTGGAAGCTATTATGGAACACTGGTATAATTTCCTTCTTAAATGTTTCATAGAATTCCCCAGTAAATACATCTGGTCTTTGGCCCTTTCTGTTTTGGATGGTTATTAAGTATTAACTTAATTTCTTTAATAAATATAAGCCTATTCATATTATCAGTTTCTCCTTGTGTATTTTGGCAAAGCTTGTCTTTCAAAAAAATTGTCCATTTCCTCAAAGGTTATCAAATTTGTGAACCTAGAGTTTGTCTAGTTTTCCTTTATTATCTTTTAATGTTTATGTGATCTATAGTCATCTCACCTCTATCATTTCAGGTATTAGTAATATGTGTCCTCCCACCTTTTTTTCCCCCAGTTAACTTAGCTGGAATCTTATACCTTGTATTGATATTGTCAAGGACCACCTTTTGGGTTTCTTGATTTTCTCTATTGGTTTCATGCTTTTAATTTCATTGATTTCTGCTCTAATTCTTATTTCTTCTGCTTATTTTGGAATTAATATGCTCTCCTTTTTCTAGTTTCCTAGGATGGAGCCTTAGATTATGTTTATTTAAAATCATTCTTCTTTTAAAATATATGCATTAAATGCTATAATTTTCCCCCCAAACCCTGCTTTTTCTGGATTTCACACATTTTGATGAATGATGTTTTCAATCTGATTTATTTAGGATATTTTAAAATTTCTTTAAATTTCTTGTTTAACCCAAATATGTTATTTATAAGAATGGTGTTTAATTTTCTCCTATTTGGTGACTTCTCATTTATCTGTTATTGAATTTTAATGTAGTCTGAGGACAGATATTGTTTCCATTCTTTTAAATTTAAAGTGTATTTTATGACTCAGAATATGGTCTTTCTTGGTGCTTGGTCCACAGAGCATTGAGAAAAGTGTATATTCTGCTGCTGTTGGATGAAGCAATCTCCAGATGTCAGTTATATCCAATTGACTAATGGTACTGTTGAATTCAGGTATTTCTTTACTAATTTTTTGAATTATCTTTTATATACTTTTTCTATGCTTTAAACCTTTTGTTTTGTATTGGAGTATAGCCGATTAACAATGTTGTGGTAGTTTCAGGTGAGCAGCAAAAGGATTCATCCATACATACACACATATGTCTCATCTCCCTCAAATCTCCCTCCTTTCCAGTTTGAGTAGAGTTCCATGTGCTATGTGATAGGTCCTTGCTGGTTATCCATTTTTAATATAGCAGTGTGTGGAATCTAAATATACATATGTGGAATCTAAAAAGAAGTGATACAAATAAAATTATTTACAAACAGAAAGAGACTCACACACTTAGAAAACAAGCTTATGGTTGCTGGGTCTAAGGGATTGTTAAGGAGTTTGGAAAGGTCATGTACACACTATTCAAAATGGATAACTTTGCTGATTTTCTGCCTACTGAATCTATCCATTTTGAAGAGAGGGGCCTTGAAGTCTCCAACTATGATACTGAATTTCTCTTCATGATTTTATTTCTTGTCACTATTTCTATTAGTTTTTTTTTTTCTTTTAGCCTTACATAATTTGATACTGTTGGTAGATGTATACATGTTAAGGATTATTTCTTCTTGGAAAATTGACCCATTTATTTTTCTATAATGCCCTTCTTTTTGTGATAACTTTTCTTGTGTTGGCATTGGCTGTCTGTAATTATTGCAACTAATCTACTTTGTTATGATTAGGGTTAATATGATATATATTCCTCTAGCCATTGATTTTTAATCTGTATGCAATTTTATATTTAAAATGTATTTCTTGTAAGCATCATATAGTTGGGTCTTTTTTTTGCATATATTTTTTAGGTTTGCTTTGTTATTTTTCTTTATTTTTATTGAAGGATAATTGCTTTACAGAATTTTGTTGGGTCTTGTTTTTGATCCACTCTAAGAATCTCTTTCAAGTTGATGCTCATAGTGATTCTTGATATAGTTGGATTAAAATTTATCATGTTCCTTACTGTTTCCTATATGTTTCTATTGTTTTTTGTTTCTACTTTTGTTTTCCATTTTTTTCCTGCCTTTTGTGCTTCTTTTCCCACTTTTTTTTAATAATTTCATTTTCTCTTCCTTCTTTTTTGTTTGTTTGCATTTCTCTCTTTGCTTTCCTAACAAGCTCTTTTTTTTTTTTAATGTCTTTTAGTCATTGCCTTAGTGTCTGCAGTGTACATTCACAGGTAATTCAAGTCCACTTCCAAATAACACTATACCACTTCACATGTGATGTGAGTACTTTATAATGAATAATCCTAATTTTTCTTTCCCATCCCTATATCAATGCTTTCTTCCTTTCTCTTACATATAACATTCATAGCCATATATATTAGAAATAAAAATATATGACATGTACTTAAACATAAATAACTACATTGTTGAAATTATCATTATAAATATGAACAAACTATTGTTTGTTAGATTAATTATGAATAATACAAATAAAAGTTTTTATTTTACCTTTACTCATTCCTTCAATGGTCTTCTTTTTTTCATGTAGATCAGTGTTTCTGACCAATATTAATTTTCTTTTCTCTAAATAACTGTTTTTAACATTTCTTGAAAAGTTAAGTCTGCTGGCAGCAAATTCCCTAGATTTTTGTTTGTGAAAGTTTTTATTTATCTTCCACTTTCAAAGAATAATTTTGTGGTCTATAGAATTCTAGATTAGTGGCATTTTCTCTGAATACATATTGCACTTCACTCTTTTCTTTCTTGCATGATTTCTAAGTGGAAGTTGGATGCAATTCTTTGTTCAAACATAGGTAAGGTGTTCCCACCCCTGCTTCACTTCTTTCAGATGTTTTTTCCAGAATTTTCCTTTATTTTTTTGTTTTCTGTAGCTTGAAAATAATATTATGAAAAGAATATTAATAATAGGTTTGTATTAGCAATTATTCTGCTTGTTGTTCTTCAAGCTTCCGGGTTCTGTGGTTTGTAATATGGCATTAATTCTGGGAAATTCTTAGTCATTATTAGTTCAAATACTTCTTTCTTGTTCCTGTCTCTATACTCTGATATTCCCAATTACATGCATATTACACCTGTTGTAGTTGTCCCGCAGTCTTGAATTATGTGCTCTTTTTTTTTTCAGTCTTTGTTGTCTCTGTTTTTCAGTTTTCAAGAATTCTACTGATATATCCTCTAAGCCAGAGATTCTTTCCTCACCTGTGTGCAGTCTGCTAATAAACCCATCAGCAGCAATCTTTATTTCTGTTCTGGTGTTTTTGTTTAGTGTGTTTTAGGTATGTGTTTAAATTTTTTCTGATACCCAGGCATGATGCACAAAGAAAACAAGGAACTGCTCTAAATAAACCTTAATAATTTGTGGTGGCAGCTTCGCTGGTGGCTCAGTGGTAAAGAATTTACCTGCAGGAGATGCAGATTTAATCTCTGGGTGGGCAAGATCCCCTGGAGAAGGAAATGGCAACCCACCCAGTATTCTTGCCTGGGAAAATCACAAGGACAGAGGGGCCTGCCAGGTTACAGTCCATTGAATCACAAAGAGCAGGACATGACTTAGCGACTTAACAATTGTTGGTGAGGTTGGAGAAAGCACAAGTGTGCTATAATTCTATGATTAGGTCTCAGCCCTTCGGTGAGCCCATAACTCTGAACTGTGAACCTCACAAGAGTTTCTTCCTTCACCCCCTCCCCACCTTAGGTGGAAAAGGGTAAGTAGAGTGTCCTGGAGTTGAGTATTTCTCTTCCCCCAATGGTAGGCTGAAGATGACTGGAGTTAGGTGCTGCCCTTCTCCAGGTCAAATTAACAGCCCACCTGGCTGTACTCTACTCAGTTTGTTTCCCTTTAGGGCAGACCTTGTTAAGAAGAAATGGGTAGCTTTGTAATTCAAAATGTTTCCAATTCCCGTCCCTCTGTTAGAAGCCCTGAGAGTTTTTCTCTGATATCTCCTGTGAAAAGCTCCTCAAGCTCCTGGAGGTGAATCTCACAATATTGTTGGATTTGGTAACAATATTTTAAATGTTAAACTCTGAGTGGTCCATACTGAGTCTCCAGCAATTCCCTGGTTACAGTCACATTTTCCTACCTTGACATGTTTATATCTGGTCTGATAAGCTGCAGCTCCCCGAATCTTCTGTCTGTCTCTCCAATACTTATAGCAGTGGTTTGTCCTGTCCACTATTCTCCTAGGGATCTAAGAAAGACTGATTTTTAAAGTCTGTTCAGTTGCTTATTTGTTGTTAAGACAGACTGGCAGCTGTAAGATTTTTACATACAGAGTAGAAAACAAAAGTCCTCCTACCTTAATTTTTAAAATTTTTGGTTGTGTTTTCTAGTCCCTGTGATTGAAAATATCTCAAATGATATATATGACCAAATAAATTACAAAAAAACCCAATTCAAAGTATGTATCACTATCACTAATATGTTAATGAGCATATCATTTCAGTTCAGTTCAGTTGCTCAGTCATGTCTAACTCTTTGTGACCCCATGAACCGCAGCACCCCAGGCCTCCCTGTCCATCACCAGCTCCCGGAATCCACCCAAACCCATGTCCCTCGAATCGGTGATGCAATCTAACTATCTCATCCTCTGTCATCCCCTTCTCCTCCTGTCCTCAATCTTTCCCAGCATCAGGGTCTTTTCAAATGAGTCAACTCTTCGCATCAGGTGCCCAAGTATTGGAGCTTCAGCTTCAACATCAGTCCTTCCAATGAACACCCAGGACTGATCTTTAGGATGGACTGGTTGGATCTTCTTGCAGTCCAAGGGACTCTCAAGAGTCTTCTCAACACCACAGTTCAAAAGCATCAATTCCTCAGCGCTCAGCTCTCTTTATAGTCCAACTCTCATGTCCATACATGACCATTGGAGAAACCATAGCCTTGACTAGACGGGCCTTTGTTGACAAAGTAATGTCTTGCTTTTTAACATGCTGCCTAGGTTGGTCATAACTTTCCTTCCAAGGAGTAAGATTCTTTTAATTTCATGGCTGCAGTCACCATCTGCAGTGATTTTGGAGCCTTCCCCCCGCCCCCCACCAAATAAAGTCTGACACTGTTTCCACTGTTTCCCCATCTATTTGCCATGAAGTGACGGAACCAGATGCCATGATCTTAGTTTTCTGAATGTTGAACTTTAAGCCAACTTTTTGACTCTCCTCTTTCACTTTCATCAAGAGGCTCTTTAGTTCCTCTTCACTTTCTGCCATAAGGGTGGTGACATCTGCATATCTGAGGTTATTGATATTTCTCCCAGCAATCTTGATTCCAGCTTGTGCTTCTTCCAGCCCAGTGTGTCTCATGATGTACTCTGCATATAAGTTAAATAAGCAGGGTGACAATATACAGCCTTGACTTACTCCTTTTCCTATTTGGAACCAGTCTGTTGTTCCATGTCCAGTTCTTCCTGACCTGCATACAGGTTTCTCAAGAGGCAGGTCAAGTGGTCTGGTTTTCCCATCTCTACTTAAAACCCTGGGTATAAAATTATGTGTCTTTGTTAATGTCAAAAACCTATTTCTATAAATAGGTAATTTATTTTGCAATAATGTAAACAATCAGAGAAGCTTATCTTTAAAACTGCATAATGCCTCTTTATTAGCTAAAATCATAGATTCCATACAATGAAAACTATAATATTTGAGACACAATTAGCATATTTGTTTATTTTTAATTTTAGTAAACTTTATTAGAATTGGTCAAAGTTAACAATTAAGGAAGAAACTATTTTCTTTTCCTCACTTATTCTGTTTTTTATAAGTTTAATGAATATAGCTTTTAGTATTAGTGTGTTTATTATTAATGTTTTTATTGATAAAAATTGAGAAATATAGGTACTAAACTTCAAATTAATGGTAATAGAATAGAACTTTTACTAATGATGTGAAATTATGTGTGAATTGTTTTAGCACCAGAGATAGACAAAGAGATTCAGAGTAATTGTGTTTTAACATCTGATTACTAAATAAGAAGTCAATAAAGTCCATTTATAATTTACATAGATTAGAGAATTCAAATATCTAAATGTGGGGTAGTTGAAAATAAATCAAGAGATGAAGAGCTGCCAAAAAGAAAAGAAAATGGTTAGATTGAATTTAAAGTTTGGCAAGGAACTGGACTTTTATCCTCAGAGAAATATTCTTCTTTAAATGGAAAGCATAGTCTAAAAAAGGCCCTTTCCTCCAGTGGGATCATCTTAATTCAAGAGATAGCATTCACGGCCTCCAAGCTACAGCTTTCAGAGCTCTACAACAGGCAAGAATGACCTTAAATGAATAGGATTTTTTTTCCAGTTATTATAGCCAAATGCATCTGAAATAGGGAATTCATGCATTACACTTCACTATGGAAATCATCATATAAATGGGATAGTCAGTGGAAATTTCAGCTTATATATAGTAAGAAATTATGTCATTTACAATAATGGTGCAATTTGCATCCTGTATACTTTTTTCTATCTTGATTTAAATTTAAAAAAATAATTTAGTGGTTATATTTTAACTCTCTTTTAAAATAAAAGTCTGTTGGAACTCAGTTAAAACATGCAGCTAAAACAGAGATTGAAATGGTTTAATATAACAGTAGGCCAGTATGTTTAAGTGGTAGCCCATTATTTATCTGCTATAGTCAGGCCCTTTGAGTCCTGAACAAAAGTCATTTTGTGCCAAATCTCACACCATGACAGTAATAATAATAATAGCAAAGAGTATTGCTCATATCATTTTTAAATGCCACAACTTGGAAGATAATCACAAGGCAATGCATAAAAGATTAGAATATATGAACAAAACAAAAAACTCCTTTCTAAAGCACTTAGAGGTTAAAGGAAAAGACACCATTTTCAAGTAACTTTAATCTTTTACCAGTTTACTCTTAACCTATTTCATCACAACAAATATAAATTTTCCTCTTTCCAGAAGTCTCTAAACCAGTCTCCACTTTATTGTTTGTGTGACTATCTTTTTGTCAATTGGATTGTAAGCTCCTGAGAAAGAACATTCATGACTCACATTCCCTTTGCTCCATCCTCAGGGTCTAGCCAACACATAGTGGTTCCTGCTTGCTCAAAGCATCTTGCATGAAACTCAGCTGGCCTTTTTATTGGCTACAGAACCTGTGTCCCAACTGGGAGTTGCATTTGGGAAGACACAGGTGCTGGTCCTTGTAAAATACCCACCCTTAGCCCAGTCCGTGGTACCAAGAAGTCTTTCCATACATAAATATAAATGGATTAATTTTGTTCCTGTGTTCTCTCACTGTTCATCAGAGTTCAAAATCTCAGGAAAAAGAAACTTGGTTATTCCATAGGGCAGCTTACTTATTGTTTAACTGTCAAAATATCATTTATACTTAGCCCAAATCTTTTGTCTTGTACCTCGTACAAACGAGTATATCTCTATTTATTGTGCTTAGTGTTACTGCACTTCACAAATAAAACTGTTTTTTACAGATTGAAGATTTGTGGCAAACCTGCATTGAACAAGTCTATTGGTGTCATTTTTCCAACAGCATTTGCTCATTGTGACTCTGTGTAGTGTTTCAGTAATGTATTTCAATAATGTATTTCAATATTTCAAGTGTTTTCATTATTGTAACTATGTCTGTTATGGTGGTCTGTGATCAGTGTCATTTGGTGTACTATTGCAAAAAGATCATGACTTTCTGAAGGCTCAGATAATGGTTAGCAGTTTTTAGCAATACAGTCTTTTTATATTTTTAGACATGCTATTGCACATTTTATGAAAGTAAAAGTGAAGTCGCTCAGTCGTGTCAGACTCTTTGCGACCCCTTGAACTGTAGCCTCCATCCATGGGATTTTCCAGACAAGAGTACTGGAGTGGGTTGCCATTTCCTTCTCCAGGGGATCTTCCCAACCCAGGGAGCGAATCCAGGTCTCCCACATTGTAAGCAGACGCTTTACCGTCTAAGCCACCAGGGATGTAAACATAGCATTCATATGTCCTGAGAAACCAAAAAATTCATTGAGTTGCTTTATTGTGATATTCCCTTTATTGTGGTGGTCTGGAATCAAACCCACAATGTCTCCAATGTATGCTTGTATTTGTTCCTATATACACTGAGCTTGCAAGAATAATTCTTATTTTTCCTAATATTTTTTGGCCATATTTTACCTCCCAAAGGACCCTTACCTATTACCTGGGAATTGGGGCTTATCCTAAAATATTTTTCATGTTTTAGAAAATATGTTTATCACAGTTGTCATTTTTACTATAATATTAACACCAAAAATGCACACAATATGTAGTTAACTTTGTTTAATTATATATACATATAATTTAATATTCATCACAATAGATAAATCGATGTACATTCTTCAACAAAATATTTTATCACCTCTCAAAATTAGTATTGAGAAATGAAGACATACAATTCAGATTCTCCAGTAAATTATTACTAGTAAAAGTTGAGGCAATGATACAGCTCAAATTAGAAAAATGTATTATGTAATTTCTTCTCTTCTTGCGCATGTGTGCTTAGTCACTTCAGTTGTGTCTGACTCTTAGAGATCCTATGGACCACTGCCAGCCAGCCTCCTCTGTCCACGGGACTCTCCAGGCAAGAATACTGGAGTGGGTGGCCATGCCCTCCTCCAGGGAATCTTCCTGACTCGGATCAAACTAGGGTCTCTTACATCTCCTGCACTGGCAGATGGAGTCTGCCAATTCACTAGTGCTACCTGAGAAGTCCCTCTTATTGCAATACATATTAATATGAATCAAACAGTATAGAATAACTATTTTTCAAAATACTGTAACACAAATTTTTATTGTAAATTATAAATGATATGCTTAATGTAATCTATTTCATATATATATATATATATACAATTCTTCAATTTCAAAATATTTTAGAGAATAAACCTCATTCTGTTTTAAAATGTATATAATAGATGAGTTGTGATTCCAGATAATAGAAGGAAATAGAGCCAAAACCCCAACACACTCTATTACAGATTTTTATGCTCTTGTCAGTAATTATGTGATCATTTGATAGTTCTGTCTCCCTGAAAATCCTGGAGACCTAGAAGATGGAAAAAGAAATATCTAGTTTGGAAGTCGCTTCAAGTCACAAGCTTCTTTTTGTGGTTTCCTTCCAGCTTGGCTTTCCTTTACATGCAAAGAATTATGCAGCAATTTGCCACAGAACTCTGAAGGCATTTACCTAGGAGAGAGGATTTGTCTACAAAGCAGCATCAGTTTTGGCCACAAGAGACTCAAGCACACGTACAGTGAAGTGATGTTCTTATGACTTATGACTTCCATGTAGTCAATTCTCTATGGTCCTTCACTGAAGTGAATTGTGTGTTTAAGATTATGTTTTTGGCAAAACTAACATTTTAAAGCTTAACTTCAAAGAAAACATGTGCTTATATTATTAGCAACATCTAAATTCTCCCAAGAAAATCTACATGTGAGATTTAAAATATGATAACATCAAAATACACATTTACTATGTCTTAATACTAGGAGACTTTTCTGCTAACTCACTGAATTTCATAATACTGAGAAATATATAATAATGGTATTTATGTAGCATGTTCTATTACAAAAGCTTTAGAATTTTTATTTAATACTGAAATTGTACCCACTGAGATGTTAACATTCCCCTGGGCAATTACACTGATATTACAAAAACATTACCCATGCACTCATGGAATCTCAACTCATCTGGGCTTTGGTTCAGTGAATAAAAATTAAAATATAAAAAATGTATTTATTATTAATAAAATTTGAACTTTGTTTTCTGGCAATAAATTTATGTCACAAGATCCATTTTGATTTGGCTATTAGCATTTGCTGTTACGTGTTTCTCTATAATTCAATGAACCCATCACTTCACTTGGAATTCTGTTGAGGAGAAGGTAGAAAATTAACTCCATTGCCCCTACTTACTCTGAATCTACGAGACTCACTAGTACTTGCGTGTAATGCTCTGATGTAACGTTACAACGCAGGTGACACCCAAAGCAGCTTCACTGTATCTTTGGGCACCATCCAATATTGCCAAGCATACACTAGAATACTTTGGGATTAAAGCTCTTAATAGTTAATAATTTCCTAATATTTTTAATCAGTCCATAAAAGAGTTATGTCATGACCATAAAGCCTAGTCTTTGTATGGTTTTCAATTTATCAATAATTGTTGCTGAGCTTTGGGAAGAGAACTTCTATCTTTGTCAAATTCAGAAGACTAACCACAGTTAAGAAACAGAGCTATAAATAAAAATTAGGGACGAATAAAAATAAGGAGAAGATTCCTGAGAGTCCCTTGGACTGCAAGGAGATCCAGCCAGTCCATCCTAAAGGAGATCAGTCCTGAGTGTTCATTGGAAGGACTAATGCTGAAGCTGAAACTCCAATACTTTGGCCACCTGATGCAAAGAACTGACTCATCTGAAAAGACCTTGATGCTGGGAAAGATTGAAGGCAGGAGGAGTAGAGGACAACAGAGGATGAGATGGTTGGATGGCACTGAATCAGTGGAAGTGGGTTTGAGTAATCACCGGGAGTTGGTGATGGAAAGGGAGGCCTGGGGTGCAGCGGTCCATGGGGTCGCAAAGAGTCAGACATGACTGAGCGACTGAACTGAACTGAAAAATAAGGAGGTTATAAACAATTCAGAGAAGTACAGAAATTTCCAATTCTTTGTAGTGGTACCGTTTGTTGTGAAGTGTGAAGATCATTACTATGAAATGCCTTAGGATCATTTAAGAAAAGAAGATCAAAGTAGGACAATTGGTTTGCTTCTCTGTCACTATATACCTCCTTATCAAACTTAATGATTCTGTTCTAATTTGTTTATATTTCTTCTTCATAAAATATAGATTGCTTTATTTTGCAAAATAGTGTTATATAGGTGCTGCTGCTGCTGCTAAGTTGCTTCAGTCGTGTACGGGTCTGTGCGACCCCATAGATGGCAGCCCACCAGGCTCCCCCGTCCCTGGGATTCTCCAGACAAGAACACTGGAGTGGGTTGCCATTTCCTTCTCCAATGCATGAAAGTGAAAAGTGAAAGTGAAGTCACTTAGTCATGTCTGACTCTCAGCGACCCCACAGACTGCACCCTACCAGGCTCCTCCATCCATGGGATCTTCCAGGCAAGAGTACTGGAGTGTGTCACCATTTCCTGCTTCATATACAGCTAATAACATACAAAGACTACTATTAATATTTCTTTCTCATTTAATTATTCAGCAAAGAGACCACACAAGGTTATCCACATGTAACCAGGAATGTCAGAATGAGAAACAACTAGAATTTCTTTAGTTTGATTCTAGTGTTTTTTCCCTACTACATTGGTTTTAGTCAGAGAACACTCCTAGAGGTGAGAAAGAGGCTTAAACTGTGTAAAATCCATTAGCCTGGCAGATCTAAACTGCTGACCTACCCCCATGCAAAAGTCATGTTATGGTGTGGTTTATTTTAACTTCACTGTGTACTGTGCTCAGTCTCTCAGTTGTGTCCGACTCTTTACAGCCCCATAAACTGTAGCCTGCCAGGCCCCTCTGCCCATGGAGATGTCCAGGCAAGAATACTGGAGAGGGTTGCCATTTCCTTCTCCAGGGAGTCTTCACAACCCAATGATTGAACCGTCATCTATTGTGTTTCCTGCATTGGCAGGTGGATTCTTTACCACTAATGCCACCACATCTTATTAAATCTCTTGGACTATAGATATCTAATAAATCTCATTTGTCTATAGGCTGTTTATAAAGGATAGAAGCATGTACACTCCCTGTCCCTGGTTCCTGGGAATTTTGGCAGTATAACTCAGCAAGAGGTAGCATAATAAAAAGATGGTATGCATGAAGATTGACCTTGGAGGGTGATTCCCAGATCTATGACATCATTTCTTGCTATGTGACTTTGGGCAAGTCAGTTAACCTTTTTTTGGCTTTAGTTTCTTTGTCCTTAAAATAGCTATGAAAAATAGGTGAGTTCATGTTTGCAAAGTACTTGGAACAATGTCTGGCACATAATAAATATGATTCAAGTCTTTGTAGAATAAATAAGATTATCCCTTTAATGAAATAGCCTTTCCCCTAAAATTGAAAGATAAGAAACAACAACACATACAAACATGACTAGGTAGTGATCTTATATGGTGTTCTGGAGAAATAAAGGAAATAAAGAAATATCTATCTATTTATTATAAAGAAATAAAGAAAAAATATATATTCTAGAAAATAAAGTTCTTAATGGATCTATCTGAGCTTTTGTGCATAACACTGAATCATTCTGCTTTCTATAGTCAATAATGGATCTTTTTATCTCAACTAAGCATCGTGCTAGAGGTAGCCTGTCTTTGACGCTTCCTACGCTGAGCTCCTGTGAGGTAATCTACTTGGGGTGCCTTCCCAGAAGATTCATTAAGTTTTATTGAGCATATCTGCTTGCTTGTGGGCAAGGTGAGGAATACCAAACTCAAAACACCTGTGCTCTCAAGTCAGCCAATTTCTTTTCTTTAGAAAATTCAAGGTTGTGTTTATTATCTATAAAATTCTGAATGTGTTGGGACCTAATTATTTCTTAAATGCTCTACCCCCCCCATGCCTTGTCATGTCAGCTGCAGCTGGCTCTCATATTACCTATTCTGAGATCTGAATTTGAAGCAGGATGTTCTAGGTAGAGGGCTCTTGTCTCCTGAACACGCTCCCCTCAGTAATCTATCAAAGCGCAAATATGAAAGAATTAAGGTCATGATTGATAATACCTTCAATCTTCTCAAAATTTGATTAATTTTGATCATTTTTTTAGGGCGGAAAACAATAGTGTATTTAATAGCACTTAATATCATTAAATGACAAAAAGTTTATCTTAATATATGCATGCTAATCATTTATCTTGGAGCAAATAATATAATCACAAAACATTAATAACCAAAATGATGTTTGTAAGACAAAAAAGAGTACATCTACTGAGAAATCTTTCAATCCAGTTGCAAGGTATCATCAACAAGATTTCCCCAGCAGCTAATATCTAAAGCATTTTTTAAAAACATGTTTAAAGTACAATCCAACAACAGAAACATTCATAAACTTTTTAGAAATAAATGCATGTACCTTGCCCAAAGCAGACTCATGGACTAGGGTTTCCAGAGCTGAGGCCTAGAAATTTGAATTTTAACAAATATCATAGATGATTCCAATATCTGAGATGCTCTAATTCGCTAGTATGAAAGCACTCATTTTTTCCAGATTCTTCAGTTCTTCAGCTATTTCAGGCAGCTGTCAGCCAGGCAGGGTGTGACTGGCAGGTAGGGTAGAACCACTTCAATCCACATGTGTGTATTAATTTATCATTCCTTCGACCTGCCAGTCACACTTTTGGCCTCTTTGCTAGATACGCAAATTCCCTAGGGAGTAAAGAACAGATTTGCTTAGAGTTTAAGATGGCGCTAGTGGTAAAGAACCCAACTGCAAATTTGGGAGACGCAAGAGACGTGGTTTAGATCCCTGGGTCGGGAATATCTCCTGGAGGAGAAAATGGCAACCCACTGCAGTGTTCCTGCCTGACACATCCCACGGACAGAGGAGTCTGGTGGGCTCCGGTCCACGGGGTCACAGAGTCAGACGTGGCTGAACGGCTGAGGACACAGTGCCTTGGCACACCCCACGACTGCCCGAGGAACGGACAGCATAAGGACGCTATGTTGGCCCCAAACTCCAGAGCGTACTGCGAGTCCAGATTCAGGCTCAGAGCTAAGAAGAACATCTCTTCACTATTTCACTTGGTTGAACGACCTTGGCTCTCCTGGGCCTTTGTAAACTCCGGTGACCTGAAAGACAGTCCTGCCGATTGCACTGCCGTCTGATGAGAAGCAGGGCTGTATCTCTGAATCCCTTCCCTCTGTGTTCTCTGCTGCTTTCATTTTCTGTCTTCTCTTCTCATCTTCTCTGTGCAGCTATTTAATAACGTGTTGTTCTTGATCTCTTTCTCCTGCTCTCCTCCTTGTCAAGGAGAATTCATCTCCTTCTGTAGCTTCAAACAACGGCTCCAAGTTAATGATGTCCAAATGTTTATCTTGAGCTCTAATCACTTTAAGAAGTTAACAGCCACTTTTCCCTGCTATCAACATGTTGGCTTTCACATATGATTACGAATTTGCCTCAGCTTTTGCTCATCTACTCTGGAACACACTTCCTTACCTTCAGAAAAAAAAAAAAAAAAAAGAAGTCTGGTCCCAAATTTGGTCTCTTTCTCAGTGGTATCTGCATTCTTCAAGTTCCACAGCTGAGAAGTGTTTATCAACTTTGACTTCTTAAATCCTAAATCTTTCATGGAGAGGATTTAATACTATTTACATGCTTCCTGCTTAGTCTCTGAGTTGTATCTGACTCTTTGTGACCCCATGAACTGGATAGCCTGGCAGGATCTGCTGTCCATGGGATTTTCCAGGCAGAAAACTGGAGTGGGTTGCCTTTTTCTTCTGCAGGGGATCTTCCAAATTCAGTGATTGAACCCACATCTCCTGTGTCTCCTGCATTGCAGGTGGATTCTTTATCCGCTGAGCCATCAGGGAAGCCCATTAGAACAATTCTTTATAGATATCTCAGGAATTCCAGGATCTTTTGAACAAAGAAGGCACTTAACTCTAAAGGAAGTGATTCATTATGGTGATAATAAAAAAGACTTTGATACAAGAGAAACTTTGGTTTGAATTCTGTAGTACCTTATGCTGCCAGAGCATAGGCATATTGTCTAAACCTATGTCTTTCTTGCCAATATGAATTTATTCTTTCAAAAAAACAAACAGCGTTGGGAACTTTGTATATTTCATGACTGGATTAGAATCTTGTATGCTGTGTTGGAATACATCTCTTCACTCCTGGGGAATATAGAGGAGTGTCTTATTGTGATGAAAGATAAGTTAATATATTTAAAATACTTGGCACAAAATAAATGTTCTGAAAATATTAATTACTTCTGCTTCCCCTAGAGTCTCTTTTCTGGCCCTTGGCTACCATCTCATATTTCAGATGGATGCCATGGCTTTGTTTGCCTTTTTTTTTTCCCCTCATTAAAGCTGTCATCCATAACTCATTCTGCCTCCTTGACTTCTCCACCAAAGTTAACTCTAAAATGGACTACTGTCCTCTATATCTTCTGATTTTTACTGAGAAGTAAAACTCACTTCCACTTTACTTTTTCCCATGAGACCCATTAATAAATCATGTTTAGTGATGTGATATGGTCAAACTTGCAAAATAGTCTTTTGTGATTTTTTGTTGATGTTGTTCCAATATGAGTGATGGGAGAATCAGGTTTAAAAAAAAGTCTCCTGTATTTTCATTCTCGGCTGACTCACTGGGACTAGGGTGCCATTAACTGAATTTGATAAAGAAGAAAGAAAGAGGAAATAACTCTCCACTCATTTAGAAATCTTAACTGAGATTTTTGTGGTAACTGTGAGCTTTTAGATGAACAGAAATTCAGATAAACAAATATGAAACTTGGGAGAGAGGTCTGGGCTGGAAATAAGGCTTTGGGATATGTCAACTTGAATTTGATACTCAAAGCTACAGTCATTGATTCCGTTTAGTTGCTTAGTTGTGTCCAACTCTTTCTGACTCCACGGACTGCAGCATGCCAGGCTTCCTTGTCCATCATCATCTCCCAGAGTTTGCTTAAACTCATGTACATTGAGTTGATGATGCATTGAGCTATCTCATCCTCTGTCATCCCCTTCTCTTCCTGCCCCCAATCTTTCCCAGCATCAGGGTCTTTTCCAATGAATCAGTTCTTTGCATCATGTGGCCAAACTATTGGAACGTCACCTTCAGCATCAGTCTTTCCAATGAAGGTTTAGGACTGATTTCCTTTAGGATTGACTGGTTTGATCTCCTTGCTGTCCAAGGGACTCTCAGTAGTCTGCCCAACACCACAGTTCAAAATGATCAATTCTTCAGCGCTCAGCTTTCTTTATGGTCCATCTCTCACATCCATACGTAACTACTAGGAAAACCGTTGATTAGTTAATGTGTCTTAAAATAGTATGTATTATACATTTATTGTATACTAGGCTTTGTGCTTAAAACTAAGAATAAAAATTTGAATAAAATTCATATTTTCCGGGCCCAAAGGGAGTTATTACTCTATCAAAGAACCAAAAATTCAGGTAAATAAATATACATATAAATTTACATTGAGAAATGTAATAAATCATATATGTTGTGATTAGAACAAGTGCCTGATTGCCTTTAAGTTGTATAAACTGAGAGGCATCCAGTATAGTTAAGCATGGGTGAGAAGGGCCAGGTCATATATAGCCTTGTGGACCACAGGAGAAATTTGGATTTCAGTAGGATTTCTTGAAGAATTTTTACTTCATAAGTGACACAGTGACTCATTGAAGAGTGACATCTGGTCCTGTTAAATGGAAAATGGGTAGGTAAAGGCTTCCTTAGCTGGCTCAGTTGGTAAAGAACCTGCCTGCCAGTGTAGGCGATGCAAGAGATACGGGTTAAATCCTGGGTGATGATGATCCCCTGGAGAAGGAAACAGCAACCCATTCCAGTATTCTTGCCTGGCAAATTCCATGGACAGAGGGGTCACAAAAAGTCAGACATGACTGAGTGCACACGTGCGCGCGCGCGCACACACACACACACACACACACACACACACACAGAGTAAGAAGATTGCCCCAACCTCATTTCTGAGCCCCAGAACCACATTTTCTGTGGGTGACTTATAGTAAACTCACTAACCATGGGATGAGCCTATCAGGTAGAAGAAGCTGAGCTCATATGATTTGTTTAACAGACTAGTTATTGAGCTGACATGGAAACCCAGGACTTCTGAATTTTACTTCAGTGATTTGAACGCAGTATGGATTGCCTTCTGTTCTCTGAACAATGTCCTGATTCCTGCACATTTCAATATTTTCTGTCTATATTTCCACACCAACAAAAGCGCCATTCGCCAGAGAAGTTCTGCTGGAATTTTCCAACACAAAGACCCACTGCCAAGAGATGTTCTTTATGAACTCAGCTCCTGTGTAGCGAAGACTGTTGCCAAAGACAAAGCATGAACTGCAGCAGCAAAGTCAAGCCTTTCGGCAAGATTTCAGTATATGATTTTCAAAATTCATAATCGTGAGTACTAATGACCCAAAGATTGGACTGTGGTGGACAGTGACCAAGTACATGCTAGTTCAAGTACATAGGTTCAGGGTGCAGTAAACTGAGGTACAAAGCCTCCTCAATTTAGGTCAAAGGCCTTCATAGCCTCAGAAACAATAACAGCGATATTTCTTCAAAGAACTATACACAAGCAAGTATAATAACTATATCAAATACAAGCAAAATGTTTAGTGAGTTCTATCACTTTAAATGTTTTATATGGATCTCTCTCAAATAGGTACCCTTATCATCTTCATTTTATAGAATTTGAACAAAAAAGACTGAGTCAGAGCGGTCAAGTAATTTCCTAAAGGTTCACGTAGTTGAAAAGTAGCAGGCCTGTGGCTTGAACCACAGCTGCCTAGGTTCTCTGCCTCTGTGTATGTAAAGCAATGATGTTGAAATGTGTCACTATTCATGGGGTCAGTCTTATCTAGGTTTTTTTTTTTTTTTATTGTGTTGGTTTTGCCATACAATGACATGAAAACGCCATGGGTTTACATATGCTCCCCCTCCAGAACCCCCCCCCCCCCCCCCCCCCCGTTCCCCCCCCCCGGGACATCTCGGTGCACCAGCCCCGAGCATCAACCCTGGGCTGGCGATTGATTTCACATATGATAATTAACATGTTTCAATGCCATTCTCCCATATCATCCCACCCTTGCCCTCTTCCACAGAGTCCATGAGTCTGTTATATACATCTGCATTCCTTAACCATTGTGAAGTATCAAAATTCTGAACCACCAGACAGATTTAAGTAGATAGAGTATGAAGTTTCAGTTCAACCATCAGAACAAATTGTTTTATATTTATGTGCACAAAGATTTATATGATGTAAGGGGTGACTGTAGATTGAGAACATAAAACTCTATTTTATATCTTCGAATACAGTTATGACACTTGTTCAGTTTTAAGTACTAAATAATCCCTTATCATACAAAATGACTCTCAGTGTTCAAGGACACAAAATTATTATGCCCATATTGTCTACAATTTTAGATTGATCTCCTGTCATTATATTGCTGGCTTAGTTTATAATCAGTTGCATAAGTTAGTAAGTATGACAGCTGCTTGATTTGGTCTAGGGGAAAAACAACATTCTGATAAAACTCTAGTAACAAGAAAAAAAAATCAAATAGCATAATAAACTTTTCACATCAAAAGGACATAAGGATCCTAAAGTACTGTAATGACTCAAATAGACATATTATCCATGCATTAGAAATACTTTTAGCTGTAGCTTTTCTTAAATAGGTAAAGCAGATGTATGAAAAACCTGTAGTAAGAGCCCAAAGGGAAAATAATCCATTTGCTGCCTTGTAACTAAATAAACATGTATTTCCTAAAATGTGAAATAAAATACTTTAAACTATTGGTTTGTAGAAATATTTTAAACATGGTTTATTATGCTAATAAAGATTTTTGAAGGTGGATTTTTAAATAATATTTGAAAGGAGAAAAGGAGTTTTTTTATAATGTCTTATTGTATTTTACTGTATTTAATTTTACCAGTTTAATTTTATTAGAGAAAATAATTGCTAACACTTAATAATTGTTTCCTTTAGGCTATTGCTTTACATTTACTAATTTATTAACATTCACAATAACTTTATGAAGTAAATGTAACTATTATATCATTATATAATGTGGAAACTAAAAAAACAGAGACAAGGCAGGTCTCCCAAATTTATGTTTATTAAGTGGATGTATTGCAATTTGAATCTAGGCTATTTAGGCTATTTGTTTCCAGAGGCAGATATTTTAACAGCTACATTAAACTGAAATACATACATATGTATATATATCTCATATATATATATATATATATATATGAGATAATGTAAACTTGCTCTGGAAAACCTAATATTTAGGTTATAAAAGAAGAATTCTATTTTAAACAATAATTACATATCTGTGTATAGCAATGCTTTTATTACATTCTAGACTATGTACCATAGTTACAGTCTTTTACCTTTCCACGTTTGAAGGAATTCTAGTAAATTCTAGTCAAGGAACAATTCTGTGCAGTATATACATTATTTAGTTCTTATCTATTCAGACGTGAATACACACCAATCTGGTAAAGCTAACTCTGGGCAGTAGAATTTATGGAGTGGCAAAAGTAAAGTGAAAAAAAAGTGAAGGAGGCATCTTCATGATAATGGTTTCATTTTGTATCATTTGTTTACTCTCTTACAGTGCTATTTGGACTTATGTCATTAAAAACAGGAGAAAGGTAAAAAAAAGTCAAGCCTACAGAGGGCCGCAGACGGCAGTTTTATTTTATGAGAACATGGATGCTGAGAAGGTTGGTAAAATAATCAGGATCATTGAACTCCCAAATCCACTCTTTCCATTAAGCTTGAAGTATAAAAAAAAAAAGCAAGCAAACAATATGCACTTAGAAATTCAGCCTTTGACTCCATTAACTGCATAACTTGTGTCGGAACTTAGAATTCTGCCAGAATTCCTGGCCTAAGTTTTAAAAAGGCAGAAACTTGGTGATATTTATCTCTGTCGTAACACAATGCCTGGCCCATACTTAGAATTCAGCATCGATTGGATCTGAATGAATTAAATAGAATATTTTTATTTATCTCCAAGGAAACAGTTCTTTTCCATGAACATATATTTAGAGATCTCTTGGTTTCATCTCACATTGGTAGATCAAGAATCAGACATTACCTTAAAAGAGTAGTAGGGTAATCAGTAACCTGGTTGTTCACAGCTCAGTCAAACAAATAATTTTCATTAATAGACAACCACACTTGAGATGGGCAGGAATGGGTCGGGCCCTCCCAATCCCCTATGACTCTTGGGATTCTCTTTATGAATTTTCAAAGTACTATTTTCTTCTGCTTATTTTTCTTTCTTCCCATCTCTCCATTCATATCCATTGCTCACCTGAAAGGCTTACTATTAGAATAAAAGCTTTAGTAAAGGAACAGGGAATACCATGAGGCATAAAATATTCTAATTTCCTTTCCCATATTTATAATCTGAGCATTGATAGTAACTGCAAGTGTCTGGCCTTAAGGCACAGAATTTCTCTCAGTGTGATTTAACATCAGAACAATGTTTTGTTTTTAAATAATTGCATAAGGAAGGAAAGAAAATGTAGCAGGAATACTCACAATCTGTTAATAATGATCTCTAAGAAATACTTTCAGCAGCCATGGTGATTCCAACCCTAAAACTGAGTTTAAAGCCCACCAGTCTCATACACTGTGCAAGAAAATTCAAATTATATTATTTTAAAAGCTGCCTAAGCATCTTAATTTCCCTGTAATTATCCTCCACTTTCAATATCCATTATCTTTGTATGCCTATGGTTTATGCTTAAAAAAAATCAAGCTATAGCCATAAAAACAAAAATGCATTTTTACTAACTATTGCCATTATACTAAAAATATGTTGGCTCTATATGATTTCACAATTTCAGGACTCTCCCAAAACTAAATGTCTTGAATTCCCTACAGTTGAGCAGAGAATAGTTTGAGTTGCTTTTCTAATTAAAGTGCAGAAAGTTAACAGGTTTGGACATCTCTGCAAAATGAGTGTACCCATATTCTGGCATTTCCTTCAGCATTGATTTGAAAACACTAAATATATTTATTTTGTAGAACCAGAGCACAAAAATCCATCTAGTAATTGTTTTCCATTGATATTCCCTTGGTGAATTTGCATTTATGGAATAATTGGCATTTGTAATTCAGAGCCAGTCAAATTATAGAACTTCTAAACTGAAGCTCCTTATTTTTATTAGTATAACCTTGCACAGTGATTGGGTGGTTTTGTATGGCCTATTCATTTAACATGTTTTAAAACTGATAAAAGAAATAACTTTGCCTATGGAATAGAAAAATATATTTCTTGAAAAATTCCATTTAAAATACATTTCTTAGAAAACTTATTTTGATACTTTAAGATGAAGCCATCACCAAGAAATCAACTTGATATTAAATATTTTAACAGAAGACAGTCTAAATGCAAGGGTTCAGGTCTGGTCAGTGGGAGGCTCCCAGATTTGTGGTGAACTTAGGAACTTTTGACTTCACATAGGTGTTGCGAACATGAATAATGACCTTACTATTGATTATATGTCAAGAGGGAAAAAGTCAGGGTAGTGCATCTATGGGAATGAGATGAAGCAGTGGCAGAGGTCAAACTGTGGATAAATGAAATATTAGTTCAGCAGTAATGTGCTCTCCCTTCCGAAGGTTTGTTGTATAGACCAACCCAGAGGGATACTGAAATGAGGGAAATTCACTTCACATCCATCTCTCACCACTTCCTTTAAACTATAACAGATACACAGACAAAAGCAGGCAAAAAGGAACATGAAAGCCATTCACTCTTAACAGAAAGAGAAGTTTAAAAAGCTAAGCTAGTATGGAATATGAAAGTCGATGAAGGAGAATTCCATAAACTTGGCTTTGATGTTCTAGTTGGTGGTGGTTTGTGGTGATTGAGATCCTCTTTTCCTTTTCCTTTCTATAAGAGTTAAATAGGGTGAGGCCCCCAAAACATGGGAATGCAAACATTACTCCATGTAATAAATAAACCTAAAAATGTACAGAGTACAAGGCTCTGGAGTGAGAATTGTTGGACTTCTTTCTTAGTAAGTTTCATTCGCTCCATTCACTGAACATCTAAGTGACTGGTGACTCTCAATCTTCAGCCTTGACATTAATGAAACACCCTCAACATACTTTGGAGAAAATGCATTTCTTTGCATCTTCTCTCTTTGCTGTCCTTCTGTCTATGCTATTGGCATCATCATTTATTTGTGCAAGTCAGGAACATCAATTATTTTCCTTCACTTAGTACTATCAACTCTGCATTATCCTCCAAGACTACTGGAACAAAATGGTGCACCTCTAACTTCTCTTTGCTCACTGACCATTAATCACTACACTGCATGATCCCACTGTCTTGATCACAGAGCACTGTGAGCATTCCCAAACCCAGGTAAGAAATGTGTCAGTGAAAAGCATAATGAGATTATGTCTCTAGAAGAGATCATTCTTTTGGAGAATACAATCCTGCAATCCCATTCCCGGGCATATGACTGGAGAAAAGTCTAATTTACAAAGATACATTCACCCCGATATTCATAGAAAATGTTCGTAGAAACACTATTACAATCGCCAAGACAGCAACAACCTAAATGCTCATTGACTGATGAATGGTAAGGGTAGGCTAAGGAAGATGTGGTTCTTGAATCAGTTCTACTCAGGTGGACGGAACTGAAGCCTATTACCCAGAGTGAAGTAAGCCAGAAGGAAAAACAACAATACAGTATACTAACGCATATATATGGAATTTAGAAAGATGGTAACGAGAACCCTGCATGCGAGACAGCAAAAGGAACGCAGATGTATAGAACAGACTCGGGGACTCTGTGGAAGAGGGCAAGGGTGGGATGATATGGGAGAATGGCATTGAAACATGTTAATTACCATATGTGAAATCAATCGCCAGCCCAGGGTTGATGCTCGGGGCTGGTGCACCGAGATGTCCCAGGGGGAGGGAATCGGGAGGGAGGAGGGAGGGGAGTTCTGGAGGGGGAGCATATGTAAACCCGTGGTGGTTTCATGTCAATGTATGGCAAAACCAACACAATAAAGTAAAGAAAATTAAAAAGAAAAAATACAATGGAATATGCTGAGCCACAAAAAAAGAACAAAATAATGCCATTTGCAGTAACATGGGTGGACTTTTGAGACTGTCATATTAAGTGAAGGAAGCCAGCTAGAGAAAGACAAATATCACGTAGTATCATTTATGAATGGAATCTTCAACAATGATGCAAATTAACATATTTGCAAAACAGAAATAGAGTCACAGATATAGAAAACAAACTTACGGTTACCAAAGGGGAAAGGCAGGGGAATAGATTAGGAATTTGGCATTAGCAGATGCATGCTACTATATATAAAATAGCTAAACATTAAGGATCTACTTCACAGAATAGGGAACCATATTTCATATATTGTAATAACCTATAATGGAAAAGAATATGCATATGTATGTGTGTGTATATATATATACATATATATATATATATATATATATATATATATATAACTGAATCACTTTGCTGTACACCTGAAACACTGTAAATCGATGATACTTAAAAAAAAAGTAATTATTTAAAATAATAGCCCTTTGCACAGGGTAGACTGGAGACTTGAGGCAAAGAGGTCAAACAATAGCTAGTTTCACCTGTTAGGGAATTCCCTACACAACTTAGGTCAATGAGTAGTGTGTTTTGTTTTTGTTTATTTGCTTAATTTAAAAGTTTATAAAGAGGTTACAAAGAATTGTCTTATGTCTTGTGACCACAACCTCAAGATGTTTAAGACAGGAGATAGTTTCAAATCCTATGACTGTATATACCATGGTGTCATGGAGGACATACAGGTAACATTCTTGCCCTGAATGTACAGATGGCTGAGAAGGATGTCCAGCCTGTAATAGTATAATGATGATCATATGAGTTAAGTAGTTAGAGAGATCTCCGTGTATCAGTCATTCTGCTAAGATGCTTTCCAGAGAGTATCATAAACAATCCTCATAGCAACCTTATAGGATCAATACTCTTATCTTCATTTTATAGATGAAAACATTGATTTTCAGAGAGAAGAGTTAAATTAGCCAAGGTCTGGTGGTGGAGGTTTGGTCTCTAAGTCATGTTTGACCCTTGTGATCCCATCTATCCACGAGATTCCCCATGATGCAAGAATACTGGAGTGAGCTGCCATTTCCTTCTCCAGGGGATCTTCCTGACATAGGGATTGAATCTGCATCTTCTGAGTTTCACGTGGTTGCCTGCATTGCAGGCGAATTCTTTACCACTGAGTCACCTAAATTTGAGTTCAGATTTAAAAGCAGGCTGATTCCCAAGATAAATTCTATAGTAAACACTGACTCTGGAACCTTCTGCCTGAATTCTAATCCCTTAGAATCTGTTTCCCTTATAGATTTAGAATGAAGTTTTAAAAAATTTATAGATGTTTAGCATAAAGCTTAAAATCTAGCACACAGTGAACACTCTAGACCTGTTAACTTTTTTCATTTAATGGTCTCCCCTCCATTCACCCTATATTTGTAAGTGGAACACTGGGTAGAGTTGGATGCATGTAGCTTTAGAACCTCTGTGTACTATTTGCCTGAATCGGGGGGAATCAGGCAGAGTAAAGAGGGTAAAGGAATAGGCCCCATCATATCCCAGTTTAGATAAACTGTTGCCCAAATCACAAGATTTTTAAAGTTACTCTGCTTTAAAGATCTCCCTTGAATGGCACAGAGAATCCTCAGGGCAGGAATGGAAGTCTAAGACTGGAAAAATTGCCATTGGGGATCTGACAGTAATAATTATTACCAGTGTCTGGCTGATTATGCTTGCTTCTTCTCCAAGCACACATAGATTGATTAGAGGTTTTGACCTCTTGAGACCAATACTTTTTGCATTTAATCACATTTTAAAGCAAAATGAAGATGATATCCAAAAGTCATAGCAAAGAAAACTTGACAAATTCATTAATCACAGTTTTCTCTCCTCTCACAGATAATATACTCACTGAAGCAGAAGCTTCATATTGTTTCTGCTTTGGGCATGTGAATATATTCACTCTTCGTGTCCAAATTCAAATTTTATTAGTTTTTAAAAAGATGAAATATTACACACCACATACACTATTATTTCAGATGCCAATAAAGGTAGATTTTTAGTTAAACAAATAACTAGTTAAAGGCAGTAAAAACTGATCCTAATTAATGAATTTTCTCATTATTCTTTCCCAGGGTCTTTAGCTGTTACGATGAGAGAAAAATCAATAAAAGGGTGAAAGGTATTTAATTATCTCTGCCCATTTGAAGTATTTTATATGTAAACTTTCATATCCAAATACATTTATTTTAAAGGTTTGGATGAGTTTTAATGGATGATATGAACATTGGGAATGGAAAGAATTTCATCCTGGGAGCCAGAAGACCCGGATTTCCTTCCTTTCTTCACTGTACCTCAGTTTCCTCAGGAGGACATGGAGATTCTGCATGGGTAGCCCTTCCTCTGGTTTACAAATTCTTAAAGTTTTAGCTGAAGTATCAGATTCCTCATTTAAATATTATCATTAAACTTCTAATTTCATCTGTAATTTACTTTGAGACATTTAGCATCAATTCAATTCTGTAATTATTTATCTACTGTCTGCACTACTAATGGACCATAAGCTCCAAATGAAGGTAAGAATGACTGTTTCTCTTCTCTACATAGTAGGCTCTGAAGTAATATAAGGAATATAAAACATAATGGAATTTAGGAACTAGGTAAACTGGGGACTGTGTCTGCCCCACATAAAGTTATTAAATAAAAAAACACTATAAATGCCAAATAAAATCCTTCTAGGGCTATGATTTTGTGACTTCTAGCTTCACAGAGTAGGTCATTCAAATGTGTCACTGATATTAAAATAAAAAGAAAACAAAACAAAGCAAGAAGGAGATTATGAGATGTGTTCCATCAGAGAAATTAGTGAATTTTTTTCTAATATATTTTCATTGTCTTCTGTTGATATTAGTAATTGACTCATTTTTCAGTAATCTCAGTTTCTTTTTTATGGGATTGTCATTTTTATTGAAGTATTATTGACTAACAATAAATACTATATTAGTTTTAGATGTACAGCATACTGATTTGATATTTTTATAGGTTACACACCATACAAAGTTATTATAAGATAGTGACTGTACTTCTGTGATGCACATTATATTCCTATGACATTTTTGATTAGCTCAACTTTATACTGCTACTCCAAATATTCTCATATCCCCATCAGTACCTGAATATAGCAATCTGTAAGTTACATAGAGCTAATAAGTTTAAAAAGTACATTGAGAAAATATTAAAATTCATCACATCCTTACAAAATAACCCATTTTAAATTGACCTAGGGATCTCTTTTAATAATGAGCTCTTCTTATGTATTTAAATATGCATTTATCTTTACAACTTGCTTTGCATGGCACTTTTGAGATGTCCATCCCCTTTCAAAGTGAGACACAGCTGTATGGATCAAAACTGTGCTTCTCAAATAGATGAAGCTATGCTTTTTCTTTACTTCAGTTTCTTTACAAATTCATGTACTCTGTGGTCATTTAATACATATTAGTGACCAAAATTGCAATAGTTTTAACCTCCCTCTCTCAAATGCTCTTCAATAAGAAAATTTAAAAACAAAACATGCAATGTAAATTAAAACTATGGACAGAAAACTAAAACTTGAAAATATTTATCAAAATAAAAAAGAGAGAAAAAGAAGTTAGTCATTCAATGCCCTTGGCTGTGAAAATCCTTCATTCTTATTACAAAACTGGAGCCAGAATAGAAAAGTATAAGTTTGAATTTGTATATATTCTTCTTCAAGCTAAAGATATTATTTAATTACCATATTTGATTCCTTACATACAACATTCATTTATGCCATGAATAATTAAAATAATTATGGAAATAGAAACACATTGACCTAGAATATTTTTCCCCTACAGTCTTGGTACAATCATGAGAACTCAATTCATTATTAGTACCTATTTCCATGTCTATTAGAAAACTTATGCACCCAGTACTAATCTTGTCACTGAAAAAAATATAGCATACCAAACTTATGCTGAATTTAGAAATTTTTTTCATAATCTACATTGCCAGAAGCATAAAGATCAATAATGAACTTTCTGCCACTTGCAAAAATGATATGAAGAAATTCTTCAATCATCATTAAAAATTTAGAAAACAATGCCTTTCTGTGACAAAGAATAACCCTACATGTTAGAATTAAACATGAAATGAGCTAAGACAAAAACACACATTAAAAGCTTTGAGACAAAAAGAATCTTGTAATCAATTCCTTAAATAACTTCTTGTGCTAAAGGATAGCTCTCAGACATGACAGAGATTTTAAGGTTATCTAAATACATAAGAAATATTTGTTTTTCTAAGTATAGAACTGCTGCTGTTGCTGTTTAGTCACTAAGTCCTTTCCAGTGCTTTGCAACTCCAGCCCACCAGATTCCTCTGTCCCTGGGATTTCCCAGGCACAATACAGGAGTGGGTGGCCATTCCCTTTGCCAGGGGATCTTCCCAACTCAGTGATTTAAACTTTGTCTCTTGTGTTTCCTTCATTGGCAGGCAGGTTCCTTACTAGCTGAACCACCAGGGAAGGTGGTTCAGGGCAGCAAAGAAGACAAAGACTTAAAGAACAGACTTCTGGGGTCAGTGGGAAAAGGCAAGGGTGGGATGATCGAGAGAATGGCATTGAAACACGTACATTGGCATGTGTGAAACAGATGACCAGGGCAAGGTCAGTGAATGAAGCAGGGCACCCAAAACCAATGCTCTTGGACAACCTAGGCGAATAGGGTGTGGAGGGTGGTGGGAGGGGGGTTTAGGATGGGGGTGCACATGTATACCTGTGGCTTGTTATGTAAATCTAACCATAGAGACAATAATGCCTCAAATGTGAAGTTCTTTATCTCGGTCTTACACATTCAACAGCAATTACTTACATTAAAAGGTTTTATGGCTTTTCCAGGAAAAGAGTTCTAGCTAATATTTTTCAAGGATGCTGACTTTAATATATTGAATAATTATACCAAGCAAAACTCTTTGCAAAAGAACTTGATTTTTTGGAAAAAATTCTGAACCTCAAATTGCTTTACAAAAATGAAATCTAATAAAAAAATTATTCCATACAGTGAACTAATCCATAAAGTGTTAAAGAAACATTTTTTTCCTTTAGGTTAAATCCATATATTTAATCCAATGTTCAGAGATTTTTTTTTCCATAAGAGCTAGTATTTAAAGAGTTCCTAGATCACTGTCTCGTAACTATGTTGTGACAATGAGGAAAACAAAGAGAAAAGTAAAGATGAAGGAAAAGGTGAAGAGGTAAGAGAAGGGCAAAGCAAAGAAGGTGGAGGAGGAGAAGCTGCAAAAAAAGATGGTGATAATAATGATCAGACACCAAAGAAGAGGAAAGAGACAGTAGAGAATAAAGAGTGGAAGAAAAGGAGTAGGGGAGAAAGTGGACACTCACTGAAAGAAGGAAGTCCTTACTATTCTGAAGCCAAACATTATTAGAAAAGACAGGTTTCCCCTATTTTTTCACATTTTCACTGTCATCCATTAGTCATGTGGGCTTCCTTGGTGGCTCAGGTGGATAAGAATCTGCCTGCAATGATTGGGTTCATATGCACTTGATCTTTTTCTTTGCTCGATAATGAGAATAGTGTTGCCAGTTCTCTCACAGATATATCTCTGTTCATCCCTATCTATCACCTGTCAATATCTATCCATCCATCCATCTATCTTTCTATCATCTGTCTGGATCATCTACCTAGGCATGTTACTTTCTAGCATTGTGTGTCTCAGGGAAGAAATTATCTAAAATCAACCCATGTGTCATTCTTAGAAAAAGCTTTAACACAAAATTTTATTCACATCTTTGTTAGCATCACCTTGACAAGCGAGACTATAACTAGAAAAGCAGGAAAAGTTCCTCTATAGGGCCATAGCTCCTAATGTTATGTATCTTTCTGCCCTAAACTGCTGTCAGTAAACTCAATCTTCCAAGCATTGCTATAGGGTTTCTCCTCATAGAAAACCACACTTTCATTTCAGTTGACTGTAATTAAATAACCCCAAAGAATTCAATAAAGGAGCAAATAACAATCAATATTAATATTGCTTTTCTAGATAATTTTTCATGTTAAAAGATAATTTGTTTTAACTGAAATAAAATTTTATGAAAATTTAAAATATAGACATTGTATAGGATTTATACTCACATTGGAGAAGGAAATTGGAAACCGCTCGAGTGTTCTTGCGTGGAGAATTCCATAGACAGAGGAGCCTGGCGGATTACAGTCCATGGGGTTGCAAATAGCTGGACACAACTGAGCAACTAATGCATACATATACTTACAGAGTGGAGTCCTCTGGAAATTTACAAATCTTATAACATACCTGAGGCAATCTACAGACATATTGAGCCAAATATTGCTTCCACTTAAGAGCTGGTTTAAATTACTTTTGCACCCTACTTGTTTGCTTATTCTCACCATTAGAATGCTATAATTTATTCATCTGTGTTCAAATCATTTCTCATACCAAGTTTTTTTGTTTATTTTTCAGTCCTAAGGGATATCTGCCTTTTCTCAGAAGAGAACATGTCTGTTTGCTCACCGTTGTATCTAACACAATAACTGAAAGGTAACAGAGACTCAATAAGTGCCTGTTGGAAGAGTGTAGGGTCAGACCTCAGAAATGAAGGAAAACTCGAGCCAACACCATTCTATGCAAAACATCCTTCTTTGGGCCAATGAAAGTATGTTTTGATTCAGGCAAAGGAAATATGCAAATTGAGGGCTTGCATAGTGAATAAGTAAAATTAAAATCAATTGATACTCACATCCTGTGAGGTTAACAAGAAAGCAGGTATCTGAAAATGAATCAATAATCTGTATAAACAGAAACATCAAAAACACAGACGATTTCCAAGCTTTTAGTAACTAATATTTGCAACTTGAATTTAAACAAAAATTAGTCTTTGGAAACTCTACAGATAAGCACTAAAATGACATGCTAATAGATTATAGTTTTAATTCAGACATGACATGTGCAAGTCTTTGCTATCCCTTGATAGAATACTTTTATTCTTTCCCACAATTTGATTTTTTATGGCAGGCGTTTTCCCCTCTTCATGTCACTGTCTATTTCCATACAAAAAGTAACTAGCCAATGTATGATACTACATTTCCAATCTCACAGAATCCTAGGCCCTATTGTTGCAATTCCTTTCTCTGCCTCAGACATTGTGAAAAGCATTTGTTGTAAAGTATTGTTGAGTTGACAGGTCTGGAGTTGCTGCTGACACTGTAGAAAAAGACTTCCCCAAAGGTTAAAACCTACATTTTATCAAAGAAAACAGCAATGAAAGATTTGAACTATTGTGTCTTGAATTATGGCTGGCTGAGATACTCTACTGAATCACTTAATCCTTTTAATACCTGCCTATTTTAGCTTTTATATAAGCATCTGCTCATACAAAGCCTGCATCAAGCTCCAAATCCAGGAACCATTAGAACCGCATGGAAGACTGATGGACTGTGCTGTGAGCTGTGAAAAGATTCAGAAAATGAGGGAATCAGTATCACTGGAGCCCAGGAGGTATGAGCACTTGGATACCCAGACTCAGCCTTCTTGCTTCTTGCTTATTGGCTTTCTTCTAATACCAGACTGTTTCTAACAACCGAGAACAAAATGGTGTCAGGAAATCAGATATGTTGATGTAATTATTTTTGTTAAGCTGCTAGGCCTATTGATTGAGACTATCATAGGAAAATAGAAGTGGCTGTTGTGCCACATGACTTTGAAATCAATTACAGTCAAGTTCACGTCTCATGTGACAAACCTAATGGAAAAAGATTGATCTGTTTAGTGCAAGGTAAATACTTACTATTGAGATTTGATTTTGTTATGCTTCTGAGTAGGATAAATGAGGAAGAATAGAAGCAAGTCATTCTGGAATTTCTTTCCCTCTCAAGCCTTGGTTGGCAATGAAAAATCCCCACTCCCTCCCACCCCCAGTCCCATGATAGGGGAAGGTAAATGAGAAACTGAGCAAGAAATGAGTCAGTGAAACAGGAAACCTTTCTCCTGCTGAACAAAAGAAAGCGTAATCTAAAGGACAATACAAAAATACTTATCAAAACAAATTCAATTGTTTTTATTCAATAGGAAACCTTGCAGCTCAAATTTTGAACATTTGCTTCAGTACTTATTCATACAAATACAATAACCAAAGATTTCATCACAACGTATCTTGCTAGAACCTGAAGAATTAGTATTTGGAATTAACTAGGTTAAGAACCCATGCTTCTCTGTATATAGATATTCTCAAATTTAAATTTAGGAATATGAAAACAAACATTAGCAAGTAAAGTCAGTAGCTCATATATAGGTAAATGCATTCTGTGGATAATCTGTTTTAGAAGTAAAGGACTGGATATCAGTGTGAAATTGTACTTCTAAAGTTATAAAATTTACAAGTGTGCCCTCAAAAGTGATAGTACTTGATCAGTGAATGTTATCTAAAATTTAGAAATAATACTGTATCCTTTATGGAACTGTGACCTAAGTATTTTATTTCCCTTTCTTGCTATTTTTAATGATTTTTTTATTACTAGTCTTCCCTTGACTCCTTATTGACAAATGTCCATATAGTCAAAGTCATGGTCTTTCCAGTAGCCATGTACAGATGTTAGAGCTGGACCATAAAGAAGACTGAGCACCGAGGAATTGATAGTTTTGAACTGTGGTGCTACAGAAGACTCTTGAGAGTTCCATGGACAGCAAGGAGATCCAACCAGTCCATCCTAAAGGAAATCAACCCTGAATATTCATTGGAAGGACTGATGCTGAAGCTGAAGCTCCAATACTTTGGCCACCTGATACAAAGATCTGACTCACTGGAAAATATCCAGATGCTGGGCAGAAAGACTGAGGGCAGGAGGAGAAGGGGGAAACAGATCAGATAATTGGATGGCATCACTGGCTCAATGGACAAGAGTTTGAGCAAACTCAGGGAGATGGTGGACAGGGAAGCCTGGTGTGCTGTATGCAGTTCATGAGGTCTAAAAGAGTCCAACATGACTGAGCACCTGAACAGTTCTTCCCTTGCCATGTTCTTATAAATGCTTCCAATGATACTCCACTGCTTAAATCTTTAGAATATTTTTAAAAATATAAGGATACATTTATCCTTTTTTGGCTATCACTTCATTTCACTCTAACAAGTTTTATGTAAGCTGTATATATTACCTTGTTTAGAGAACAGTATGTCTTTTTTCTAAATTTTTTCAAACTTTTGTTTGTAGAGAATCACATTCAGATACTATTCGGTAAGCAAGATAAAAATGTGCAATCAAATATTACTTAATCTTTTTTTTTTCCTTTTTTTTCTATTGTGTTGGTTTTGCCATACAATGACATGACACCGCCATGGGTTCACATATGCTCCCCCTCCAGAACCCCTAAAAAAGAATTAAATAATGACATTTTCAGCAACATGGATGAACCTGAAGATTATCATACTAAGCGCAGTAAGTTGGATAGAGAAAGACAAATATGGTATCAGTTATATGTGGAATCTAAAAGTATACCAATGAACTTAATACAAAACAGAAATAAATACACAGACACAGTAAACAAACATGCGGTTGCCAAAGGGTAAGGATGGGGAGGGATAAATTAGGAGTTGGAATTAAGAGATACAAAGTACTATATATAAAATAGGTAACCAGCAAGGACCTATTGGATAGCACAGGGAGCAGGACTCAATATTTTGTACTAACTTATAAAGGAAAAAAATCTGAAAAAGAATATATATACATGTATACATATGTGTATATACATATGTGTGTGTGTGTGTGTGTGTGTACACACATATCTACACACACTCACACACATATACACGTGCATATACACTTATAACTGAATCACAATGCTGCCCACCGGCCACTAAGACAACATTCTACATCAACTCTACTCCAATAAAAAATAGAAAATAGAAACAAAATGCCCATAAGATCTGTAAGAAGGCTGTTTTCCACCACATTTTCTTCTAACTCACACAGCAGTAAAATTCTCAATTAAAAGAAGTTGAATAAAATATGAAGTATATCTGCTTGTGGATATTCCATCACTCACTTCATGCATAAACCAAGGAGACATCCCCTATCAATATTTAAGAAAGGGCATCAAGGTAAACATGTAAAATGAAAATCTTGCCACTTATAAAGGATTGTATACTGGGTAATGCAAATACAATTTGGATATTCATTAGGAATCCATGAGCCATAAAAAGTCAAATAGCCACAAATGATTCATGTTGAAATAAAAGTAGACATTGCTCTATAAGAAGAAATATGGAATCATTAGGTGAAAAGTGAGTAGTGGGAACCAGTTAACCTTAGATGAATACAGGTTTACCTGCAAATGAAATGTGACAATGCTTGAGCTTTTCCTCTGGTGTTCCAGAAAAGATGAAGATGAAACAATCTTCCTTCAGCTTAAGTGCTGCATACTCATGGTAGGCTAGGAAATAGAAATTCTATTGAGACTTATTATTCTCAGTGAAAGTAATGTCAAACTGGACGGCCATTTAAGCATGAAAGTGATAGATAAGGAAGTTTTTTCTTAAGTGCAAAGAGATTTTTTCTTATATTTAAATTTTTTGTGGGGGAGGGGAAACTAACTTTCAGTAAGAAAGTGCTCTGTATTCTGATGACAACACGCAAAATAAACGCAATTGAAAAAACTTGCGAGTGATCTTTCTGAATGGAGCGGTAGTGGGTACTGTTTTCAAAGGTCAGAGAGTGTTGACTTGTGGTGTTCTGCATGCCTTTATTTTGTTTCTTCAGCCTCACAGAAAGGACAGAGACACATGGCTCTCTCCTCCTTTCTTGTTGCATTTCTCTATTATCTGCTCTAAATCTGCAGTTTATAAGTATTGATTGAGCTAATCCATTACATTTAAATATCTTTAATGGGTGAAACACTTTTAACATGAAACAGACTGTATTAACTGAAAGATATTTATCCTGTCTCCAGTGAAAGAAATTGAGTAAAGACACCCATGTGTGTGTGTGTGTGTGTGTGCACACCAGAGAGAGAGAGACAGAGATAAGAGACAAAAATAAAAAGAGACAGAGAAAATATGTCTTTGCATATTCTGGGGAAATTACTAAAAGGGTTTGTATTAGTGTGAGAGCATTCACCAGACTCACAGCTTTCTGAGATATTGGCTTAGACTGAAGCATAGATAATTAAAGTCAGCTCAGGTTTCCAGTAAAAACAGATATTATCATAATGCTAGGACAGACTTTTCTCTCTTTGTATCTTTATAGCTTTTGTGATCAAACAGAAGACTTACTTTTTTCCTACATTTGAATTTTAAAGGGTTCTAAAAATCCTCATTCTCTTATATCTGAATGTCACAAATCCTTTAAAAATTGTCCAAGTGGACTCTGCAATACATAGAGGGGGTGAAGCCAGGAATAAGACATCTGGAAGGATTTGTAGTTGCTAGGAATAGGAGCTTTCTTGGGCTGGGTTTGGTGGCTCATCCCTGGAGGATCTTAAAGCAGGAGAGGTAATATCCATCTGGACTACTTGCAATGCAGTTTCTTTCAAGTACATGAAGCACCCATCATTCAAACTCTAGACCCAAAGGGCTATTACAACAGTCCAGTTTGATAATAATGATGATAATAGCCTACACAGCACAGCATTTATAGTTTTCAGGATGCATTCAGAAAAAAAAAAGTTCAACTTTCATCTCTGTGGAATCTCTTTGTTCTCCACTTTTTCCAACATTATCCACCTACTCACCTAAATTAGTACCCCTGTGTCATTGGTGACGCTGCCCCTGTTCTAATTCCCTACGGTTTTCAAAATGTCTCTGAAATCTTTTACTTTCTTTCCATTTCCACTCTCATGGCCTTTGTTGGATGCTGATCTCTCTGACAAAGATTGTTATTTTTCTGTGTCTTCTCTTGTGGGTCCCAGATCACTGCCTCCACGTGCGTGCTCTGTGGCTCCTGTAAACATTCTCAAACGCAGTTCTAATCACAACAGTGTCCTAGTGGTCAGGGGTTGAGGACTCGTGACAGCTTGCCAGGAAGTTCACACTCTACTACTACAATCCATGCCTTTTCAACCTGCTTGCAGCTTCTTTGGTTTTCTTTCCTTTTTTCTTTTATTTTCATTCTTTCACCTGTATCTTCAAGTCACACAGAGGCATTGCTTATGCGCCTCTACCACACTAACCCATAAAATGTTTCTGCAACTATGCCTGTTCTCTTTCTTATGTCTGGGACAACCCTCTTTGTTCTTGTGCTGAGAAAACATGGCCTTTGTTCAGGAATAATTTGGGGAGGGTTAGAGAGAGTGGCCAAGGGATTTGAGTTTGATTCCTGGGTTGGGAAGATGCCCCGGAGGAGCAAATGGCAACCTGCTCCAGTATTCTTTCCTGGAGAATCCCAGGGACAAAGGAACCTGGCAGGGTATAGTCCAAGGAATTGCAAAATGTCAGACACAACTGAGTGACTGAGAACACACATATATACACAGGGAGGGTGGCAGGATTCAGTCACAAAAGACACTTAAATCACTTTGAGGAAACTGAACTGTGTGTCAAAGGAAATTGAGAAACCGGAAGGATTTTAAAGAGGTGAGTTCTCTGTTTGCATTTGAGATGAGAATTTCCCTATATAGGAAGTGACCTGGAGAGGGGCTAGGGATGGAAATCAGTTAGGGATGTTTAAGATCAAAAGAAAAGGTGAGTTGGTAGTTGCAGTGGGCAACAGGAATGGAGACATGTGAGTGAGTTGAAGAGTCTTACAGAAGCAGATTTGGCAAGGTTTGGAGATTAGCTTGATCCAGGAGTCAAAAAAGAGCAATCTAGTTAGGTGGGGAGTTTCTAGTCTACCTTTATGATGAATTTCTTGATGTGTAGTTTCGAATCTGGGGGATCTGATTTTTAGAAGTGACTTTTAAGGTGAAGAGGTTGCTATTTTTATTCAAATGTAAGGGAGGAACTTAAGGTCAGAGTTGCTGCTTGACTTATTCAAGATCATGCAATTAATAAGTCAGAGCTGGGGCCATGTCATCCCAAATAGTCTGACAGCTCTTTTCGGTTACTGTCAGCAAGGAAAGCAGGAACTTTTGAAAGCTATAAGTGAGCTTTCTACAGCTAGAATTTTATTTTTTAATGGAGGTGACATGGGATCACATGAAAAAAATGAATGGAGCTGTTCAGGCCTATCCAGAGCTGGCCAAATTGTCACGAGGCTCACGATGGCCTTGGGCACAGTTTATCTGGCAATGGTACAGCTGGCGAGGCCAGGGGTCTCCTCCCTTCCTGGCCTCTTCTTCCCATCTGGAAGTCACAGGCAATGGCTCTCAACAAGGTCGTTTCTCGGGGCCTCTGGGAAGCTGAGGACTGTTGTCTTCTCTCATGGCCAAATGCAAGGGCCAGATCAATGCCCTGGGGACTTGCAGGGCCAGGGGAACTACAGATCTGAGATTGCCTATAAAGAAGCAGATGGGACACTGTTTCCTTTTGGGGGTCACAGAGAGGTAATTCAAGGAAAAAAGAAAATCAAAGATGCAGACAAGACAGAGAAGCCTGCAGAGAAAAGTCCTGGAGATGCAAGGGAGAACCCGAATTCCACCCTCATGGAGTTGACATCCTCCGTGAACAGGACTAACCAAGATAATTCAGGACATGAAAATAATATTATAGGCCAGATAGCTTAAGGAGGGTGAAGTTTGGCTGTGACTCCTTTCTCCTTTGGCAACCTTAGGACGGTTTTGTCAGAAACCAAGCTCAGATTGTTGAGCCCCAGTATTGCTGTCAGCTAGGCAGCCAATGGGGTGATAGCTTTTCCAACCACATGGCTCATGGGAACAGGAAAACACGTAGAGGCTGGGGATGACTCCTGCTCCGAAGCAGGTGTTCCTTCAGGAAAGGAAAACATTTGGCCAGGGAATGATTTCTGGCTTGACTTTGGGGAGATTTCATCCTGTCCTGAAAACTTAGCTTCTGAGAAGGTTGTAGAACTGAAAAATAAAGCTGTACTGAGCAGCCTGAAACAGCATGTCTGGCAGCTATTTCAAATCCAGAACAGTTACTAGAGCCAATATTCATGGAAGGAGGAATATATGGTTGTTGCTGTTTCATTGCTCTGTCGTGTCTGACTCTTTGTGACCCCATGAGCTATAGTCTGCCAGGCTACCCTGTCCATGGGATTCTTCATGGACCTGTATATATATAACATATTTTCCTATATAATATGGGCTTCCCAGGTTTCTCAATGGTCAAGAATCCTCCTGCCAATGAAGGAGATGCAGGTTTGGTCTCTGGGTCAGGAAGGTCCCCTAGAGGAGGAAATGGCAACCGACTCCAGTATTCTACCTGGAGAATACCATGGGCAAAAGAGACTGGAGGGCTACAGTCCATAGGGTTTCAAAGAGTTGTACACGACTGAAGCGGCTTAGCAGGCATGCACACACACACGTATACACAATATAACATATATATTCTAAGTAGATATCCCAGAGGAAACAATCTCTTTGGGGCAAGAGACCTAAGTGTCTGCTCCTGAGAGTAATGTGGAAATGTCTTTCTCAATCATGCTATGTATGTAAATCATATTAATGCTAAACTGCCACTATAGTTCATAATGCTACCCACTAAGTGTTGCTCACCTAGAACATATTTCCCTGGTCAGATTAAGGGGGAGAGAATGGGCATGTGCCTCTAGGCTCATGAAAATATTTCAAGTATTTTAGTATTTACCAAAATAAGAAAAAGAAAAAGTTTTTATTAAAAAAAGAGAGAGACAGAAAGAAGAATAAAGGAAAGAAGGAAAGGAGTGAGAAAGGGGTGGAGGTAGGGAACAAGATTAGCATGGGGAGAGGCTACTGAATAACAAGATGCCATAATGTATGTACATTTTAAACTCATTCTTTAAATAAGCTTTTCTCCCTCCAAAAATATTATATACAAATTAATTGAAAGCTGATTCATGTAGACAGAATCTGTCTTTTTCATACAACTTAGGAATGTTGATTACCATTTATAAATAAGGGTCCTTTAGCTTTCTTTCCCACCCCATGGCATATCACATTTTACTAAGAAATTTCCTTAAGTTTAAAGTCAATTTCTAAATCTTTTTTTTTTTTTTTTTTGGTGACCACACCACTTGGCTTGTTGGATCTTGGTACCCTGACTAGGACTGAACTCTGCCCTTGGCAATAAGAAAGTGGAGTGCTAACTCCTGGACTGCCAGAGAAGTCTCACTCTTGTTCGTTTTTAATATCATGATGATGATGTATCTAAGGTTGTTTTCTAACTAGCTGATGAGAGGATACTAAAAAAACAAAAACAAAAAAACAACTGAAATGTTTCTGTCTAAATGCCTATTTTTCAATATGCCAGTGGTAATGCATAATTAAATATCCACTGACACTCACTTACTATAATTGGAAGTGAACATAATCTGAGTTTCTGCTTAAAATGGAACACCTGACATTCAACTCTTCCCTCAGACAGATGAGCCTTGAATCATGCATTACCTCAAAGAGATGTGAGCTGTGTCAGACCGTGAGCACAGCATCATTCAGGCAGTGGGGCAGTCTTAATCAAGATGAGCAGGGGAACGACACACAGACGAGTGACGAGAGGTAAGCTACTGAGACCAGATTAACTCAGCAGCAGAGAGGCAGCTTGACTTGGCGATGGGTTGGAGCAGAGGTGGGGAGTTGGGAAGAGGCACTACAGAAAGATGGGCAAGAGTGGAGTCGATGACAGTTCCGACAGGTTTAGAATCACTGCTGCTGGATCGTTCAACAGTCAAACTAAGCCCAAGACCCGGTGGGGAAAAATGCGTGTGTTCAGAATTTTATTGGACTTCCTCACACTTTCTTTCTGCCAAGCATTGTTTGCATGTCAATTACACATGCCAAGGGCACCATGACCAAGACTGAGCTTGGAGCTGAAGACAGAAGTTAGATTGTCCAGTTATGGAGATGTGAGTGTTAGAGGCAGATAGTACTTTGCAAGACTTCAAGAAGACTGTGCACATCACCGTCAAGAACTGTGAAGGATCTGAGAATTGACTGTACTTGCAATCTAGCCACTCAGTTTGCTGCAGTTTCGCTGACAAAGACAAGACTGACAAAGACAAAGATGCTGACAAAGACAAGACGATGCATGGGTCAGAGGCCAAAGCTTTTATTATTCACAGTAATAGGTATAGTGAATGCATGCCAGTTCACTGAGCCTTAGCTCCCAAGGAACACCATGAAGAGGGCCAAGTGATGGCTGCTCACACAGTAGTGGAACCATGAGTTTAGGAAACTGTTAACATGTGGTAGGCCTGACCATCGTCCTGGAAGAAGACAAGTCAGCTGTCTTCCAAGGCTGTTTGCTTGTGCTGTTCACTTCAGTCGTGTCTTATTCTTTGCAGTTCTGGAGACTGCAGCCCACCAGGCTTCTCTGTCCATGGGATTCTCCAGAGAAGAATACTGGAGTGGATTGCTCTACCCTTCTCCAGGGGATCTCCCCAGTCCAGGGGTCAAACCCACATCTCTTACATCTCCTGTGTTACCAGCCAGGTTTATTTATTTATTTTTGACCACTAGAGCCACCTGTGAAGCCCTAGGATATTCTCTATACAGTCATGATTGTAATGGCAGCCTGGGACAAAGGCTGTCTGTGTCTTTGCTCACAAGATGTGAATAAACACGGGAGACCTATGGCGAACCGATTCCCGGCCATCAGTGGATTCAAGCTCTTATTTAACTTTAGGAGACTGAAGCTCTGAAAGGCTAAATGATACCTTAGGGAACCATGATCATTTTAAGATTTTATGTCAAACCTAGATGCCCAGGTTTCGAAAAAGGTCAATAGCAAACCTCACTCTGTAACACCCACATTTCCTACAATTTCTCCCATAGAGTTTCTAAGTTGTGTGCATGAATATACAGGGTTTTTTTTTTAACTTAATTAACAAGCCAGGTTTGATCGATACTCATGATACTCTTGTACTCATAGTATCAGCAATCTCATCGTTCAGAGTATTTTGTGAGAGTATTCAAATTGTCCCATTTTTTTTCTCAAGTAGATTCAGAGGTATGTATAGATTTCTTCTCCACAGGAGAAGCACATGGTTATCTACACAGTGACCATAGTTTATGTAGAATGTTAGGATCATGCCTTGGTGAGTCTACACTCCCCAAGAGGATCCCTTAGAGGAAGAGCTTCTGACATCAAGAACAGTGAACCTGTCAGGCAGAGCAGCTGCGCAGTCAGTCCCTTCGATCATACAAAGAACTCGGTGATGTTTGGAAATTAACACCTTGAAGTCAAACATTATTTGCTTTACCTGTAAGAGAGGGATACCTCAAAGCGTTATCTTGAGAATTAAACAGAGTGTATGTGGCAATGCTTCATTTAGAAAAAAGTCAGCAGAGATTGTGCTCTGTTTAAAACTGTGGGCAGTTGTGTACTTCATAACTTCATAACTGTGTTGTTAATGACAATCACGAGACCTGTAAGCTGATCAATGTGACGACACTGACACTTTGATTTTCATAAGACTTCTAACTGTGTGTCTTTCAAAGAAAAATTTTAAAACAACCAAAATATGCAAAAAAACAAAGCCAAGATCATAGAAATGATTTTTTGAAAGTTAGTTTTCATGTGGAAGTTTATTTTTATGGAAAATACATGACTTCCCTAAGTAAATAAGCTTTTGTTTTTGTAGAATAGAGGGCATATTTTATTTATTTATCACTAATTTGCAATTTCCTTAAAATGTTGAATTTATAATGATTAAAGTGTTTTGGTTCTTTAATTAAAAATTGATATTTTCTATTTCTGCTATTTGTATATTTTCCAACTCTGTTTCTGTTCATTTAATCACTGTACAAATGGAGTGTGTTTAAAAAATCATGATAGTTTTAGGAACCATATTAACTGTCTTTGAAAGTCATGACTTCTTGTTACTTGATAAATCACCAGAAAACTGGAAAAATTATTAGAATTTAGAATCAGATTGTGTCTATGGCATTTCAGTCTATTACCATGCTTCCCAAAGTCCAAATTTCTCCTATTATTTATTCTAAGGATTGCTTCATTGTTCCAATAACTAGGTTTGAGTTTCATCTATTACTGTTTATCCCACTCTCTCTTCCTCCCTTGTATAACCAGGGCTAACTGCTTTCTATTATTCTCAATTCAACCAACATCATTTACCATTGTGGAAACTGAGGCCCTGGGGTGTTATGATCTATTATCTCCATGCAAGAATACTAGAGTGAGCAGCCATTCCTTTCTCCAGGGGATCTTCTCCATCCTGCATTGCAGGCAGATTCTTTACCTGTGATTCTTTACCTTCGAGTCACCTGAGAAGCCCAATATTAGGGTTATAGAAAAAGACAAATGTCATATGATATCTCTTGTATGTGAAATCTAAAAAAAGATACAAATAAGTATTTTTATAAAACAGAAAGTGACTCACAGAGAAGTAAAGTAAATTTATGGTTATCAAAGGGTAAAGGTGGGGAGGGAATAAACTGGGAAATTGGAATTAACAGATACACACTGCTATGTATAAAGTAGATAAGCAATAGAAGTCTACTGTATGGCACAGGAAACTATAGCCATTATTTTATAATAACTTGTAATGTAAAGTAATCTGAAAAGAATATATGTACATATATATATATATTCTGAATCACTTTGCCATATACCTGAAACACTGTAAATCAACTATATTTCAATTAAAACAAAAAAAATTATCATATTTGCAACTCTGTCTTAATTCTTTCCTCTAATCCAGACTGCTCGTCTTCTTTTTCTGTCTGTTCTGGTCTATTCTACAGGTCACTGCCCCATCTTAAAACACATCTTTGGTCATAGCCAAACATCATGAAAGCATTCCTATTATTTACCAAAAATGTCCACATGTCTTGGTGTAGAATTCAACAACTTCTATGCTCTGGTCCCAGTATACTTTTGCAATCTTTATTCCATCTTTTTGATAATATCTCCATGCTTTTGTGTAAATTGACAGCTTGGCATTACTGGTCCTTTCCCAACTCTATGATGCTATTCCCTCCACATGAAATGCTCCTCCACCACATACCGAGCTGTCAAAATTCTACCAATACTAGAGGATTTGACTGAAGTCTTCTTTGAATCTTCAGTTTATGTGCTCACATTTCCTTGGAAACTTCCATCACATGTCCATATCTCTCTTATTGTAATGAATCATTTCTGCTCTCAATTATATTTGCACGTGCCATGTGATAGTTTGTGATTCAAAAAAAGCAGAGTCCTGACTATTTTAATTTTCCACTGATTTGTAGTATATAATGAAAATGTTTCTTCATCAACCTATGTGTGTGTGTGGCTGTCTTGAGTCTTAGTTGCGGCTCGTGGGCTTAGTTGCTCTCTTGCCTGTGGAGACTCAGTCCTCAACCAGAGATTGAATTCACATCCTCAGATTTGGAGGGTAGATTCTTAACCACTGGATCACCAGAGAAGTCCCCACCAACATTTTAGCAACGTTTTTTGTCCCTAAAATTAGCCCTCCTGAATCTTATGTTAGATTTCTCTTTTTCCTCACCTTTCTTTGTGCATGATGCACTTTGAAATTGGAATAGGGACAGCCCAGAAACTATTCTATAAGAAATGGTGCTTATTTACCCTGAGTGGTTGAACAATACATCATTACAAAGGAAGAATAAGTAATATAAAATAACCATCAGTCTGAGACACGTGTCACATAAGACCAGGGCACCAAACTTAAGAGTCACATAGAATTAAAATTAAAAAAAAAAATTACACACTGTAAATGAGAAATAGGTCCTGAGCAATACTGGTAACCGAAGTTCTATGTGGTCTCTAAGCCACCAATAAGGAAATTCAGAAAACCTCAGTCAAAAGAAAAACAACAACAGCAACAATAAAAACTCATCATAACTGGAAAGCACAGGTAAGTATTGGCTGACAGAATAATTGTGGTCTGAGTCTTGAAGAAGGTTAACAGAAATGCCTGAACACCTCAGCCTCACCCTGACTGCTCAGAATTCAACTCCTACATGAGCAGAAATCACTCCTAAACTTCTGAAATATTGAAATATAAGTATGTGCCTTGATTGCAAATAATTTACAGCTATTACCAAGAGTATATTTGATGGTGATTCCCAGTCTCTGCTTGCCAAGAGATTGGAAGATGAATGCCAGCCATGCATATCAAGGTAATTTCTGATGTGGTTTTCACCAAGGTTTTCTTCTGCCCTTGGATGTCTGTGATGTACTGGCTCTATTCTGTGGCTCACATCGGTCTATAATTCACAGTAATTTATACCAAATCTGATGTGACAGCAGCAAATTCACACACAGTAATCAAATGTACATTGCATTATATCCAATGTAAATGAGATTTGAATGAAGCTTTTCATTAATCTGAAGTGAAGTGTTCATTGCTTCAGTTCAGTTCAGTTGCTGAGTCGTGTCTGACTCTTTGTGACCCCATGAACTGAAGCATGCAGGGCCTCCCTGTCCATCACCAACTCCCTGAGTCCACCCAAACCCATGGCCATTGAGTCGGTGATGCCATCCAGCCATCTAATCTTCTGTTGTCCCCTTCTCCTCCTGCCCTCAATCTTTCCCAGCATCAGGCTCTTTTCCAGTGAGTCAACTCTTTGCATCAGGTGGCCAAAGTATTGGAGTTTCAGTTTCGACATCAGTCCTTCCAATGAGCACCAAGGACTGATCTCCTTTAGGATGGACTGGTTGGATCTCCTTGCAGTCCAAGGGACTCTCAAGAGTCTTCTCCAACATCACAGTTCAAAAGCATCAATTCTTCAGCTCTCAGCTTTCTTCACTGTCCAACTCTCACATCCATACATGACTACTGGAATAACCATAGCCTTGACTAGACAGACCTTTGTTGACAAAGTAATGTCTCTGCTTTTTAATATGCTATCTAGGTTGGTCATAACTTTCCTTCCAAGGAGTAAGTGTCTCTGAATTTCATGGCTGCAGTCACCATCTGCAGTGATTTTGGAGCCCATAAAAATAAAGTCTGACACTTTTTCCACTGTTTTTCCATCTATTTCCCATGAAGTGATGGGACCGGATGCCATAATATTAGTTTTCTGAATGTTGAGTTTTAAGCCAACTTTTTCACTCTCCTCTTTCACTTTCATCAAGAGGCTCTTTAGTTCTTCTTCACTTTCTGCCATAAGGGTGGTGTCGTCTGCATATCTGAGGTTATTGATATTTCTCCCGACAATCTTGATTCCAGCTTGTACTTCCTCCAGCCCAGAATTTCTCATGATGTACTCTGCATATAAGTTAAATAAGCAAGGTGACAATATACAGCCTTGACATACTCCTTTTCCTATTTGGAACCAATCTGTTGTTCCATGTCCAGTTCTAACTGTTGCTTCCTGACCTGCATACAGGTTTTTCAAGAGGCAGGTCAGGTGGTCTGGTATTCCCATATTTTTTCAGAATTTTCCACAGTTTATTGTGATCCCTACAGTCAAAGGTTTTGGCATAGTCAATAAAGTAGAAATAGATGTGTGTGTGTGTGTGTGTGTGTGTGTGTGTGTGTGTGTGTGTGTGT
>ML661908.1:2022528-2092416 GCA_007570785.1 Antilocapra americana | reverse complement strand
TGTGTGTGTGTGTGTGTGTGTGTGTGTGTGTGTGTGTGTGTGTGTGTGTGTGTGTTTGTACTCTCTTGCTTTTTCAATGATCCATCAGATGTTGGCAATTTGATCTCTGGTTCTTCTGCCTTTTCTAAATCCAGCTTGAACATCTGGAAGTTCAAGATTCATGTATTGCTGAAGCCTGGCTTGGAAAATTTTAAGCATTAATTTACTGGTGTGTTAGATGAGTGCAATTGTGAAATTCATTGCTTAGTTTTATCCAACTCTTTCCAACCCCATGGACTATAGCCTGCCAGCCTCTTCAGTCCAAGAAATTCTCCAGGCAAAAATACTGGAGTGGGTAGCCATTCCCTTCTCCAGGGGATCTTTCTGACCCAGTGATTGAACCTGGGTCTCCTGTATTGCAGCAGATTCTTAACCATCTGAGCCATAACCTAAATTCTGCAAAAATTGGTTTCACTTCTGTTTGCTTCTGCAAAAATCCATGAAAATACAAGAAACTATACTTGTGACCCAATCAATTAGAGGAGTTTTATTTATCACCCTAGATTTTTGTGGAGAGCCACTTTTGTTCTGGATGCCAGCTAGGGAAGTATTTCTCACTTGACTAAAGCCCTTTACCCCATGGTCACATCCTGTGACTCCTGAGCAAACGTAGCCTCCACAGATTCAGCAATGCATTAAACTGCTTGTTTGCTCCCTCTTGGTCTTTTAGTTGTTTGTTTCAACGTTATACTTTGGGAGCTTGTATAACCAATTGCTGTATGTGTTTCTGTGGCTTCCTCAAACATCCCTGTCTAGACAAGAATGAGCCCTTCCTTGTGACTACTAAATTCAAATTCCTCTCAGATTGTGGAGGCACATTTGGACAGAAAATATTTAAAAACTCAATGACTAATGTTTCCCATCACTTTAAAAATTGTCACCAGTGTTCAGGTGCAGGAAGGGTTAATGAAGAGTGAAGACACACTCAGTGTGGGAAACTGAGTCAGAGCCTCATATATTTTACTTTATTATATCCTGCAGTATTTCACATCCTCCTCTTCTCAACTGTCTTGTCTTTTAGATCAGGTCTGGCACCAGTACATCTGTCTATAATCATACATTGCCTATCGCTGTGTTTGTTTGACCTGTTGCTGTCTCATTGCTAAGTCATGTCCTACTCTTTTGCGACCCCATGGACTGTAGCCCACCAGGCTCCTCTGTTCATGGGATTATCCAGGCGAGGAAACCGGAGTGGATTGCCATTTCCTTCTCCAGGGCATCTTTCTGACCCAGGGATTAAACCTGCATTGACAATAGGATTCCCTACCACTGAGCCACCTGGAAAGACCGTTGGACCTACTTTGTTATTAAGCTCCTGAAAATATATCTTAAGAATTAAGAAAAGGAAGGATTCTACCAATCCTACTTAATTATTGATACTATTTAACTGTGTGCTTCTTTAAGTAAGTTTGTAGGAGTCATAAACGGAACGTCTGTATTAAATATATTTTCACATTTCAAGTGATTCTTGGCATTTGTGTCATTTGTGTTGTTTTTCTCAACGTTTATACCATTTAATCAGTCACAGAAGAAGTAGTGGGTGGTTAATAAGTTATTTACAGAAAGAGTGAGGCAAATAAGAATGAAAGACACTTAATGAAAGACACTTAACTGACATCACTAAAGAGAACCTGACAGAACTTAACTACTCAAGTAGTTTTAACAGTCATCAACGTTACAGTTTATTATTCAACAAACATAATTTATGTTGTACTCTTCAGTGTTTTAAAACTTTCTGGTGGAAACTTTTACCAAGGAATTTGAGGCTGTATTTCATTTTCCAAGACTTATTTTTTCAAATGTATTTTGTGCAATAAATCTGACATTTTCAGTAGCAGTTGGCTAGGATGACCATGCAATTTATCATCCAACCCAGGACACTGTTGCGAGTATGAAGGGATGCTATTAATATTATTCTGAGATAACTAGTGTGAAACCAGACTATCCTGGGATACCACAACTTATGGACATCCTAAAGTTAATCAGGTAGGGAAAGGTCATGTTTTTGACCTTTGACCTCTTACAAAAGAAAGACCACCAAAAAAGGAGAGTTAGAATAGGGTCTGGAGACTAAACTCTTCCAAATTTAGTGACAAGATGACATTGCTCACATCATCTCTGTTTCCTTTCCTAGAGCTATAGGATCTGGTACATTTTACATTGTTTTGGAATCACTTAATATGCAAGATTCTCTTCCCTTAGAACAATACTACCCAATACAGTAACTACTAGCTTAATATGGCTTTTTTTTTTACATGTGATGTGACTTGATAAACATACATTTGAAATAACTATTATTAAATAAAACTGTTTCTCGGTCTCACTAGCCACATTGAAGGGTTGGATAGCCACATGTAGCTAATGGCAGCTGTGTCCCTGCAGATTAGAAGATTTCCATCATTGCTAAAGTTCTATTGTCAACACTGTGAAGGTCAGAATCATTATTTCCTGCCTAGACACTGTCAAATCCTCCTGAATAATCAATGTGCATTCACTTTGGCATCCTAGGATCTATTCTCCATTCAGCAGCCAAAGGAGTCTCTCAAAAGACCAAACTTGACAGTTTGCTCACCTATTAAAATCATTTAATGATGCCCTTTGCCTCTCCTACGCCCTGGGTGCTCAGGCCCCTTCTGTTGGCTGCTTTGAGTGCCCCCGCCCCGACCTTGCACTGCCGTTCACATTTGCCAGACTTGCTCCTTCCACAGGTCCCTTGACTGTGTTGTTTTCACTAGTTGAATGCCCTGCTCTATGATTCTCACCACATACATCCTCCTACAGGCTTCCTCAGTGGCTCCATGGGAAAAGAAATTGCCTGCAAAGCAAGGGACACAAGAGATGTGGGTTTGATTCCTGTGTCTGGAAGATCCTCTGGAGGAGGAAATGGCAACCAACTCCAGTATTCTTGCCTGGGAAATACCATGGACAGAGGGGCCTGGAGGGCTACAGTCCAAAGGGTTGCAAAGAGTCGGACACGGCTAAGTGACTAAGCAAGTAAGCAAGCTCCTACAAATCAGCTCAATTGTAACTTTCTGGAGGAGTCCCTCCAAACTTTTCTGATAGGTTAAATCTCCCCTGATAAATCTTAAGCACTGAACAGTAATAATCCAAGAGTGATTTTTTTTTACAATGTTTCACAATGTCATGTTAGTTTCAGATGTACAGAACAGTGATTCAGTTATACATTATCTGTTTATCACCTATTAATTTCAGGTTCTTTTCCCTTATAGGTTATTCCAAGTTATTGAGCATAGTTCCCTGTGCTGTAGAGTAGGTCCCTGTTGACTACCTGTTTTATATACAGTACTATGTATTTGTTGGGGTTCCCAGATGACACTAAAGGTAAAAATTCTGCCTGCCAAAGCAGGTGACATAAGAGACATAGGTTCAATTCCTGGGTCAGGAAGGTCCCCTGGAGGAGGGCTTGGCAACCCACTCCACTATTCTTGCCTGGAGAATCCCATGGACAGGGGAGCCTGGCTGGCATTGGTGCATACGTTCGCAAAGAGATGGGCACTACTGAAGCAACTTAGCAAGCAGACACCTCTATTTATATGTTAATCCCAACCTCATAATTTATCCTTCCCCCATTTTCCCCTTGGATAACCACAGATTTTCTTTCTATGCCTGTGAGTCTGCTTCTGTTTTGTAACTAACTTAAATAATATTTCTCATATGAGCAATATCATATGATATGTATTTTTCTCTTTTTGACTTTCTTCACTTAGTATGATAACCTCTAATTCCATCTATTTTGCCACAAGTGGCATCATTTTATTCTTTTTTTGTGGTTCAGTAATACTCATATATATATATATATATATATATATATATATATATATATATATATATATTATCCATTCATCTGTCAATGGACATTTGTTGAGGTTGTTTCCTTGTCTTGACTACTGTAATTAATGCTGCAATGAACATCTTGCAATCTCATATCTAGGCCTATATCTGCAGAAAACTAATTGAAAAAGACATGTGCATCCCAATGTTTACTGCAGGAGAGAATATTTAATTTCCCTTACAATGACTTCCATAGAGTAGGGACCCATGGAAGAAAGGAATGACCTGAGGCCTCCAGCAGGCTCTACATGTGTTACTATCAGAAAAATTTACAGCACGTGATACAGAAAGGCAAAATCAATCAGAACACTGTGATTGATCTCCAAAGTCAACAACAATTTTTCTCCACTGCCTCTTGTTGTTTCCATTTTGTTTGAACAAGAATTCATTAATAAGAGAATTACTTATGTAAATATGAACTGGAAATCTGAGTTACTATTTCATGAATATTGAAAGTTAATATAACAGTCAACGATTAATTCACATTATTTGCTGTAGGGAATTATTGAGAAATGTCCATCTTCTAAGAGTTTAAATAGAGTCCTGGTCCTAGGAGACCAAGTTCTTCCTGGGTTATTTGATCTTCTACTGAAAGAGGACATTTCTCTGTCTCCCACTCACAGATTTTGTCTGACCAGTATTTTAATATACTTGACATTTTTCACTTAAAATCTAATGTTTAAAAGAAACTATAAATTGAATTTAAATAATTAATGATGTTCAGCTTTATAATTATGTATTTTGTTTACAGATGACTTTTAAAATATTTTTCAATAGGATTTTGATGATTCCCTTAATGACTCATCAAAGTGTTTATGTCAAATAGCACTAGCCATCCAATTCTACTCATCAAAGAGTAAAAAGCAAATAAAAAAATGAAAAAATATGGCAAATATTTTGTTAAAAGTATTTATCAATATGTTCTTTAGAATGAAGACTTATTAAACTATAAAATAAACATTGTGTGTGTTAGTTGCTCAGTCATATCTGACTCTCTGTGACCCCATGGACTGTAGCCCACCAAGCTCTTCTGTCCATGAAATTCTCCAAGCAAGAATCCTGGAGTGGGTTGCCATGCTCTTCTTCAGAGGATCTTCCAGACCCAGGGATTGAACCCAGGTCACCTGCATTTCAGGCAGATGCCTAACAGTTTGAACTGCACAGGAAGCCACAAAATTCAGGTTACTATAAGTTAAAATTAAGGTTAGCATAACTAAAAGAAGTGACAACTACTTAGATATAACTGAACTGTGAAAGATTTCCATTGGGCATTATGTTTGCCCTCCTAAATGCTTATTAACATTTTTAATAATAAAATCATTCACTCTGAAATAGATATGCAGAATCTCTAAATACATGTGCATGGTAATGAGGTCTGTTTTAACAACCATGTTGCCTTCTGTCTTTCATTTTCTCTATTGCTGTCCTGTTGTTTTCATATTAATACTCCTAAGTTTGAATGCATAAATAAGGGAAAGCTGCCTTTTGTTTCTCTCTTTAGTGTCATTTGCAACTAGTGTCGCCTTAAGAGTCCTTTTGGGTCTTCTAAGATGCATAATAATAATAATGATGATGACTTCCATTTATTGAGAACTTACTAAGCACTTTTGCATACACTTCACAAAAACATTATGAGGTATATATCATTATTTCTCTTTTAGAAGAGGCAACTGTGTCTCAAAGAGATTAAGTCATTTTAAATTAAGTCACAATTATGGCTTAGGGAAGACATAGGCACGATTGAGAATGAAGTAATCTTGATTCTGGGCTTCCCAGGTTGCTTTAGTGGTAAAGAATCTGCCTGCCAGTGTAGGAGATTCAAGAGAAGCAGGTTCGATCCTTGGGTTAGGAAGATTGCCTGGAGAAGGTGATGGCTACCCACTCCAGTATTCTTGCCTGGAAAATTCCAAGGATGGAGGAGCCCGGCAGGCTACAGTCCATGGAGTTTCAAAGAGTCAGACACAAGTGAGTGACTAACACACACACAATCTTGATTCTAGTTGCACACTCTCAGATATAAAGCTATACCCCCCATAGGCCATACTAATTAGTCTTACCATATTCTGATGAGGGCAAGTAATCTTCTACATTGCATCTCTATGCTTAAGATATTTTATCATACAATTGTTAAGATTTTGTAGGACTTGATGCCTGAGACTGGCTATGCAATGCATCATCAGAGAAAACTTAGGGAAACATCTCTACTTTATTACCCCTATGGTATGGCAATGAACCTCACTTCAGCATAGATGATGGTTAACAGCACAGTGGGCTCAGATGTCCTTGGGCTGAATTTTAGGTCTGCTGTAACTTTCAAAACCCTAGGGAGAATGCTCAGACTCACTTCTTTGATTTTTAAAATGGAGTTAATAACTGTACTTTCTTCATAGAATCATAGTGAAGATTAAATGTACAGGCTTTGAAGAGTGCCTGGTATGTACTTATCTCAATAGACACTGCTTACCATTATTTTTGGGCTTCCCAGGTGGTGTTAGTGGTAAACAATTCACCAGCCAATGTATAAGATATATGGGTTCAATCCCTGGTTGGGAAGATCCCCTAGAAGAGGAAATGACAACCCACTAGAATATTCTTTCCTGGATAATCCCCATAGACAGAGGAGCCTGGAAGGCTACAGTACATAGGGTTTCAAAGAGTCAGAAACCACTGAAGTAACTGAGCATGCACATACTATTATTATTGCTATTACTGGTTTCATAAAAATTCTCATAGCTATTCCTCAGAAAGAAAACAAGAACTAGCTGGATACCCAAAATTAAGTGAATAGTTTAGAAATAAGAAAAGTGACAGGTGATATACTGGCATTCAAATATGAGGAAAGCAAGACTTAGAAGTCATTTTTAGTAATTGGATATGAAGCCAGTCTGTTTCCTGGATTCCTCAGGGCTTGATGATAATGAACTCCAGGGAGGGCTAAATGGTACCAGTAACTAGATAAAAAATGTGGTTTCCCATTTCCTCCCTGACCTCATGGTTTAAGTCAGTTGTTTCAGGCAGGATAAGGTCTGGCTATCTGTATTTAGCAAACTTCCTATGGGATTTTCATTCTATCCAAACTTGGGAAACCCAGAGCCTATGAAATGCATCAAAGCAGGTCAATTAACAGAGGAAAGCAGGTTTCAGGAAGTGAGACAAGGAGAGGTCTGGACTTAACTCCAGGAGAGAGATAGATTGGGAAGTTCTGGAAGGAGAGGTTTAGAAGTCTTAGCAGATGACTTTGGGACTAATATGAAATATCCAACCTCCAGTCCTACCAAAGAATATGGCAGGTAAGGCTCTGCTGGGGCTTCAGAGCAGAAGTGCATCGGAAAAACAGACACAAGGGCCTCCTGACTTAAATAATTTGCTTGGCAAACCACCTTAAGCCAGTTTAAGCTTTTATATAGTGATTTTCAAAGCAAGAGACAGAACATCAATTTTATACTCATCAAGAAGATTCAGAGAAAAGCTGACTTAGGGCATTCATGGCAAATTAAGCTCAAACAAATGGCAACAAAAATACCCCCACACCCCAAACCACCCAAGTGCAAGAAGACTGTGAAAGCCACTCTCATTTTTTCTGATGGCCAGCCTCACAAGATATTGTCTTTTGATTACTGTGACAGATACTCTGGAGTTAATCGAATCTCAGAAATAACCATAAGGAACTATATTTTCTAGAATATGATGGTCTTACAGCATTGAATATCTTTGTTCCTCTCCCTTCATCTGTGTATTTTTTGTTTAAAACAAAGGAGTGCTTCCTGAGGCAAACATTCTACATTGTTGTCTCTGTCTGAATTTTTCTTTAGGAAGAAGAGGCAAAGAACAATGATGTTTGGGTAAAACTTTCTTATTTATATCCCACAAAGCCAGTCCTCTTTTTGTTTCGTTGCATCCTTGAGCATTTATCTTTCCACAACTGCCTGAGGACACACTTCTTACCTCTCAAGTTCTGATCCCAAACCAGCAATGGTGTTCTTTGTATTTCCAACAGCCTATCACCTCTATCCTTGGTTTGTGCTTTGGGGAGAGCTCCTTTGTTTGGACAGAGTGTCGTGTCTTTTTCTGCTCACCATTTGTTAACGCCTGCGTCTGCCCAGCTGGTGTAAAAATGTCTGTCTTTGCTGAATGCATTAAACATTATGATATTTTGCCCTCTGACCCACTTTGTCCTTTAAACCATCTCACACATCCAATCTGATGCCTGAGGGCTCTCAAGATTCATTATGACATCTCGTACTTGGGCACCCTACTTATTTACAGCATGCTTTCAGCACGTCCAGATAAAATAGGCAAATGCTTCACTCCAGAACCACTTCTCATAATTTAACTTCACCTTTATGCCCCCCTGTCCGTACTCCGTAGAGGTCTATTTTTTTCCCATTTGACCTCTCTCCTGCCTGTGGGTCTCTGAGTGAAATGTGTAGCCTGGCCCCGCTGTCACCATTCTAGTTGTAAAAATTCACACATCTGCTAGTCAGTCTCTCTCTGTTGGCCTTTTGCAAAAGAAATACTTTGTGGAAAGTGGGTTTTCTAATAGATGTGTGCCAAGTTTTTTTGTAAGAGTTAACGAAATGGATTCTAATTGCATTTCCTCAGTAAGTCATATGCTGCTCTGTTTCTAAAGTTTACTGAAAGATGAAATAAAAGACTCACTTCTAATGTATACAGCACATTATAAAAGTTAGGACTCAGAAATATAATCTATACTTCATTTCAATTGATTATAATTTAGCCCATTTAGAGGTAAGCAGAGATTCTTATGGGCTTCCTCAGTAAATCAGTGTTAAAGAATTTGCCTGCAAAGCAAGAGAGGCAGGTTGAATCCTTGGGTGGAGAAGATCCCCTGGAGAAGGAAATGGCAACCCACTCCAGTATTCTTGCCTGGAGAATCCCATGGACAGAGGAGCTTGGTGGGCTACATCCATGGGGTCACAAAGAGTCAGAAATGACTGAAGTGACTGAGCACACACGTAGACACAGAGATTCTTACATCTGTTATATGATAAGGAATGCAAAGGTGTTATTTCTATTTTATTAAGGAGGTGGCTGAGTGGTTTGTCCATAACCATATAGGTAGCAAATTATGGAGCAAACATGAGTAGCCAAATGTTCTGACTCTTGATCAAAAAATCAGTCACATATCAAGGGTAAAATGTGCCCAGGTGCTATAGAGTTGGCTCGCATTCTTTCTTCCACATCCTGCTAAAACTACACGGGGATTGGGAAAGACAAACAACTTTGAGATACCCACCATATCCACTCCCAAATGTCACTATGTCCTTGCCCTTGACCCAAGGGTAGGTCTTAACAAGGTAAAAGGTAATTATTTTCTCTGGGACTTTGTACATAAATAAGAGTTGACTAGCTGTTAACAGAAAGAAGGAAAGAATATTCCAGGCAGAAGTAACAGTGCTAACATACCAGCAGGGCAGGCATTATGAAAAAAACATGCTTATCTTTCCAAATCCAAAATTCATAAACAGAGTAGGATTCTGCCTTAAAGTGGAAACTCAAAGGCTAACTTCTGTAAATTCACGTGGCATGGTATTATAGACACAGAGAGATTTGATCTGTGATTCCACTAAAGAATTACTGGGACTGTGAAGAGCTGGAGCATAGTTAACTCATTGTCAAGTGTTGCTGTTAATCTTTGTCTATGTGCACACGTGTATGCCCAGTTGTGTCCAACTCTTTTGCAACCCCATGGACTGTAGCCTGTCAAGCTTCTCTATCCATGGTATTTTTCAGACAAGAAAACTAGAGTAGGTTGCCATTTCCTTCTCCAGGGGATCTTTCCAACCCAGGGATCAAACCTGCATCTCTTTCGCCTCCTGCATTGGCAGCCAGATACTTTAGTAATGCACCACCTGGGAAGTCTTTTGCCCAGGAAACGTCAAAATAAGTCATTCATTTTAGAATATACTAAAGCTCCCAATTTTAAGGGGCTGTATAAATAATGAAGTTTGACCAAATAATGTCACCAGATCCTTACCATAATCCAACAAGAGAGCTCACTCTTATTTACTTAGAGGTTTGCACAAGAAGGACTTGAAAATTTGAGACAGCAAGTGATTTGCTTAAGATCCCACATGTAATTTATCCCAGAACTGAACTGGAGCTGAGAAAATAAATATTTAGACTCCCCCATTCAGTGTTCTGAAAAACAAACCAGTTTGGAACATTTCTTGGATGTAAATCTCTTGGGAGGTAAAGATAAACAAAAGATAATCAGAGATAGAAGCCAGCTATGGCAGAACTGTAAAAAGGTTACTGTTTTCACTCACCCAAGACTGTTTACTTTCATGCGTATTAGCGTTTGAAGGTGCTCATCTGTTGATATTTCTGTTGGCACCTTGGCTGCTCCCTCTGGATATGAGATCACACCATATCCTTCAGAGCCTGTGACATTCCGCTACTTGCCTCACCTGATTTTCTTCCCCCTGAATGCTGCCCGCTGACTGCAGACCACCCAGGACATTTATTTCTGCCTCACAAAAAGGTGCATCTTCATTTTTCTTTTTGGATCTTGATTCTTTGTACTGTCTGAGAGGTACAGGTGACCACACATCCTGTTTTGTCTCAGAAAATCAGGAAGAATGTCTGGTGTCCTGGCAAAGGGAAAAATGGTTCCTCCTTTCATTTTCACACATGTCACAGGTTGTCAAAAATGCATAGGGTCTCCCTACACCACATAATCAGATAAATTAATGAAATGATCGTGACAGAGGGAATATAGATATATCAAATGGTTTTCTAGCCAATGCTCTTTCAGAAGCATACAAGTGAGTTCAATAGATGTATGTTAAGAAAGAAAATTAAAAAAAAAAATTCTACATGCAACTTCAACTCAAGATTTTTAAATTATCATAAAACAGATATTAATAATATTTTCCTAGTTATATATAGAAAAGAACTTTTAAAAATAGAACAGCTCTCACATTTTTCAAATAAAAAAAGTACATTCTCAGTTGAAACCCTTTCTTTACTTGGCTTCTGAAAAATAGCACTCTACTAGTTCTCTGTTTATTTTACTTAATGAACATTCTTAATTTTCCTTGCTGTCTATTCATCTTATTTCTGTGAAAATATTGGATTGGGTGCCACATGAAGCAGTCCTTGGAGGAATTTCTTTTTTCTGTTTTTTCTCTGACTATATGAACTCTTAACAGGGTCTCATGCAGTCCTGTGGTTTATAGCAGCTCTGTGATGAACTATGGATGGACATTCGTGACACTGTACAGGAGACAGGGATCAAGACCATCCCCATGAAAAACAAATGCAAAAAAAAAAAAAAAATGGATGTCTGAGGAGGGCTTACAAATAGCTGTGAAAAGAAGAGAAGTAAAAAGCAAAGGACAAAAGGAAAGATATACCCATTTGAATGCAGAGTTCCAGAGAATAGCAAGGAGACATAAGAAAGCCTTCCTCAGTGATCAGTGCAAAGAAATAGAGGAAAACAACAGAATGGGGAAAGATTAGAGATCTCCTCAAGAAAATTAGAGATACCAAGGGAATATTTCATGCAAAGATGGGTTTGATAAAGGACAGAAATGGAATGGACCTAACAGAAGCAGAAGATATTAAGAAGAGGTGGCAAGAATATACAGAAAAACTGTACAAAAAAGATCTTCACAACACACATAATCATGATGGTGTGATTATTCACCTAGAGCCAGACATCCTGGAATGTGAAGTCAAGTGGGCCTTAGAAAGCATCACTACGAACAAAGCTAGTGGATATGATGGAAGTCCAGTTCAGCTATTTCAAATCCTGAAAGAGGATGCTGTGAAGGTGCTACACTCAATATGCCAGCGAATTTGGAAAACTCAGCAATGGCCCCAGGACTGGAAAAGGTAAGTTTTCATTCCTATCCCAAAGAAAGGCAATGCCAAAGATTGCTCAAACTATGGCACAATTGCACTCATCTCACAGGCCAGTAAAGTGATGCTCAAAATTCTCCAAGCCAGGCTTCAGCAATACGTGAATCGCAAACTTCCAGATGTTCAAGCTGGTTTAAGAAAAGGCAGAGGAACCAGAGATCAAATTGCCAACATCCTTTAGATCATTGAAAAAGCAAGAGAGTTCCAGAAAAAATCTATTTCTGCTTTATTGACTATGCTAAAGCCTTAGACTATGTGGATCCCAATAAACTGTGGAAAATTCTGAAAGAGATGGGAATAACAGACCACCTGACCTGCCTCTTGAAAAACCTGTATGCAGGTCAGGAAGCAAGAGTTAGAACTGGACCTAGAACAACAGACTGGTTCCAAATAGGAAAAGGAGTATGTCAAGGCTGTATATCGTCACCCAGCTTGTTTAACTTATATGAAGAGTACATCATGAGAAACCCTGGTCTGGAAGAAGCACAAGCTGGAATCAAGATTGCTGGGAGAAATATCAATAACCTCAGATATGTAGACGATACCACCCTTATGGCAGAAAGTGAAGAAGAACTAAAAAGCGTCTTGATGAAAGTGAAAGAGGAGAGTGAAAAAGTTGGCTTAAAGCTCAACATTCAGATAATAAGATCATGGCATCTGGTCCCATCACTTCATGGCAAATAGATGGGGAAACAGTGGCTGACTTTATTTTTGGGGGCTCCAAAATCAATCACTGCAGATGGTGATTGCAGCCATGAAATTCAAAGACACTTACTTCTTGGAAGGAAAGTTATGACCAACCTAGATAGCATAAAGCAAAGACATTACTTTGCAAACAAAGGTTCATCTAGTCAAAGCTATGGTTTTTCCAGTAATCATATATGGATGTGAGAGTTGAACGGTGAACAAAGCTGAGAGCCAAAGAATTGATGTTTTCGAACTGTAGTATTGGAGAAGACTCTTGAGAGTCCCTTAGACTGCAAGGAGATCCAACCAGTCCATCCTAAAGGAGATCAGTCCTGGATGTTCATTGGAAGGACTGACATTGAAGCTGAAACTCCAATCCTTTGGCCACCTCATGCGAATAATTGACTCATTGCAAAAGACCCTGATGCTGGGAAGGATTGGGAGCAGGGGGAGAAGGGGACAGCAGATGAGATGGCTGAATGGCATCGCTGACTCAATGGACATGAGTTTGGGTGGACTCCGGGAATTGGTGATAGACAGGGAAGACTGGCATGCTGAGATTCATGGGGTCACAAAGAGTCGGACACAACTGAGCGACTGAACTGAAGTGAACTGATGAAAATAACTCCTCTGAATTTCAAATGTTTAGACTCAATTTTTTATAATATCTCAATTTTCATTCATAGATTTATTTTTCTATTCTCTCATATAGCAAACAAATTTTTTTTTCAACTGCTAATAATTGCCAGGCACTGCTTTATGTGCTATCACAATGAGTAGGTCGGAGTCCTTGCATCTGTGGAGCTTCCATTCCTGGGAGCCAAAATAGGTCTCAGAATATGTTCTAAACCGGAGCCCTTGATTCCCCAAACACATCCCCCACATATACACATGCATCCATGCATGCACAGACCTGCACTTAAACAAACCTGTGTTGCCCAGAGTCTCTTATTTCAAATAATAGCTCCCTAAATGATCTACTTGCTCAGAACAAGAACATTGGAGTTATACTCAACTTCTTCTTTTCTTAAACTCCAAATTCTAGCAGCTTACACTTAAAATCTATTCTGAATTTCAGCTCTTCTCTTAACAGTCACCTCTGTTGCTCTAGACCAAGCCACCACCATCAAGGGCTTAGAGTTTCCCAATAGCCTCTTTATTGTGTTCCTTGCTTCAGTGACATTTGCTACAATTTATTCTCCACAGAACAATTGTAATTATTTTATTAAACATGAACCAAATCCTTTCACCACTAAGATCTCTCTGGTGATAAAGGATGTTAGTCACTCAGCCACGTCTGACTCTTTGCAACCCCATGGATTGTAGCCCACCAGGCTCCTATATCCATGGGGTAATCCAGGCCAGTATACTGGAGTGGGTAGTCATTCCATTCTCCAGGAGATCTTCCCAACCCAGGGACTGATCTCAGGTCTCCTAAATTGCAGGTAGATTCTTCACCATCTGAGCCACCCGGGAAACCCAGATCTTTCCAATAATTTTTCCTAAAACCTAGCATAGAAGTCAATAACCTTCCCATGCCCTAGAGTACTCAGGGTAATATAGCCATGAGAGCCATAACCTCTCTTATTCCTCAGGCCTTTGTTCACTTTTTTCAAGCTACACTGCCCCCTTGCTGTTCCTTGATCTTATCAACCCTATTCTCACTCTGAAGCCAATAGTTATCCCATCTTGACCTAAAATACTCATCCTCCAGATACGTGCACATTTCATGACAAGGTTACTGCAGATGTTACCTCTACAGAGAGGCCTGCATTTATTACCTGGCCTAAATCAGCTCCTCACCCTCTCACCCCCATTCTAAAGATCCTGTTTAACATTTGTTTCTAAACTACAATAAATATTATATGTTTTATTTTTTTAATGCATTGATTTTCCAACACTCCACTAGCATGTTGCTACCATATAAAGGAAACTCTAGTGTTTTCTGCTGTATCTCAAGCCCTAGGAAAGTATAGATAATGCAATAAGAGTACTATCTAAGATTTAATGAATGAACAGATGAATTAATTCAAGCAGTCTTAATGATCTCTGCCTTATAGGACTTTACATACAGGAGGCTTGATATCAAATAAAAATCAAGTTTGATGACAGGCAAACATAAACATAAACAACTTCAGAATATCTTTCAAAGATTTCTTTCTTGTCTTAAATGATGGAGAGGAACAGTTTTGTGGTATGGAGGCTGCATCCATTTACACTGTGATTGCAAATTTGACGACCTGAAGGAATTATTTGACCTTTACCTTAATTTCTCCAAAATTTTACCTACCTCACAGGGACTTTGTGAGAATTGCATGACAAAATACACATAAAATGCTTAGAACAGTGGCTGGTAAAATTCAAATGTGTATTTATTTCTTTTATTCTCTCATTTTGAAAAGTCATTTCTGATGTAGTTTAGCACGTGATAGACAGAGTTGATGTTACATCCTTCTGCCCCCTCCACTGATCCTGAGTGACACTTGTTGGATCAGGCAGAATGCTTTGATGGTGGATAGCATCATCAACTTAAAGCCCTGAAATTGTTTTATGTCTAATAACATGTGGACACTGCTCTGATCCTCTGCGTGCTGGGCCCAGGGGGGTGTAGAGTTAATCCTGAGTAGTCCACAGTCCTCTGGGTCTCAGTGGAAAGGAGAGAGTGCTAAGTGTTAGGTTTACTAAGTGTTCAGTGAATCCCTGATGAATCAAATTAGATTAGTAACAGGTTTTTTCTGCCTCCAGATACACAAACAGATGCAGAGAGACTTATCGTATAGATTTTTGGCTTTATTCTCTTATGAATCTCTTTCTAGTCTCTTCATCATTCCCCACCCTCACCCTCACCTTTTAGCTTTGGAGGCCTGAAACTGCAAATTCAGCTACTTTGGAGCAGGTGGATGAATGAAGATTTTATAGAACATGTGGGTAATGGGGTTTTTATTGGGGGGATGTTTAGATTTGTCTACAAGAGGGATTGCCACTGCTTTTCCTACAGCTGTTCCTCTTCACCATTTAACTTTAGACACCTCAGGAGGAAGCAGTAGGGAATAATAAGAAATCATCGCATTCTTTGCATCTCAGACAGCAAGACTGTATAACAGACTAACTGAACTCCACCTTCTCCCATCCCATCTGTGGTAAAATATAAAGAAACCTGATGAAATCAGATGAGGATTTTAATCACACAAGAGATGCAATTTTGTGTCAGAATTTCCACAGCCTTGGAATATTGTTTGGAATTAAGCCATCATTTATTTCTACTATTAATATAGTGATAACATTGATGGTAAGAGTACAAAATAAAGAGAGAAAATGGAGACTTTAAATACTACGCTGATCCCAAGGCAAGAACTGGAGGAGGCTGTTTTGCATCTTCCTAGTCATCTTCTTCCACCTACCACAGGGGGAAGGGCCACCAAAAAGAAGACATGTACCTTTTACTCCATTCATTTCCCACATGAAGGCCAGAGGACAGTGGCAGCTCCAGGAGGGATCACTGTGGACAAAGTGATAGAGATCTTTAGGCCCTCATCTTTACCTGCAAGTTATCAGGATCCCAAACTTGTTTTCTCTCAAAAATAGGGAGCTAAAACCTCACAATGGAAAAAGTGAAACTGTTAGTCACTTAGTTGTGTCCAACTTTTTGCTTCAGTTGTGTCTGACTCTTTGCGACCCCATGGACTGTAGCCCACCAGGCTCCTCTGTCCAAGGAATTCTCCAGGCAAGAATACTGGAGTGGGTAGCCATTCCCTTCTCCAGGGGATATTCTTGAACCAAGGATTGAACACAGGTCTCCTGCATTGCAGCCAGATTCTTTGCCATCTGAGCCACAAGCAAAGCCCAACAATGGCTGACTGAAAAGAGTCATGCAAGCTAGGCTTGGTTCTCTAGACCAAGAGCTCATCACAGAACAGTTCAGTTCAGTTGCTCAGTCATGTCCGACTCTTTGTGACCCCATGAACCGCAGCATGCTAGGCTTCCCTGTCCATCACCAACTCCCTAATTCCACCCAAACCCGTGTCCATCGAGTTGGTGATGCCATCCAGCCATCTCATCCTCTGTCTTCTGCTCCCACCTTCAATCTTTCCCAGCATCAGGGTCTTTTCCAATGAGTCAGCTCTTCACATCAGGCGGCCAAAGTATTGGAGTTTTAGCTTCAACATCAGTCCTACCAATGAACAACCAGGACTGATCTCCTTTAGGATGGACTGGTTGGATCTCCTTGCAGTTCAAGGGACTCTCAAGAGTCTTCTCCAATACCACAGTTCAAAAGCATCAATTCTTTGGTGCTCAGCTTTCTTCACTGTCCAACTCTCACATCCATACATTACTACTGGAAAAACCATAGCCTTGACTAGACGAACATTTGTTGGCAAAGTAATGTCTCTGCTTTTTAATATGCTGTCTAGGTTGGTCATAACTTTCCTTCCAAGGAGTAAGTGTCTTTTAATTTCATTGCTGCAATCACCATCTGCAGTGTTTTTGGAGCCCAAAAAATAAAGTCAGCCACTGTTTCCCCATCTATTTCCCATGAAGTGATGGGACCAGATGCCATGATCTTAATTTTCTGAATGTAAAGTATGTTTTTCTTTTTTTGTTGTTTTATTGTAGGTTTATTTTCTACATGTCCTCAGTAATGGTTGAATGAAGGAAAGTTCTGGTCCCTGCCTTGACTTTACCTACTGTGTGATCTTGAAGTCTGTTCACTCTTTCCTAAGTCCGTGACATGATCCTCATTCAGGCCACCATCATCTCTCACCTGGATTACTCCCCAGGCTTTTTAGCTGGGATCTGACCCTTCAGCTGTGGCCCATGCTCTTGCCTGAATCCCTGTTCTTGTTTTTTTTTTCTTTTCTGTACTGCAGACAAAATTACATTTTCTGAAATGAAAATTGTATCAGGACAATTCTTCACTTAGAACTGTCCAGCAGCATTTTATCTCTCTTGGTTTTAAAGTCCAGGTTTTAGTTTGTGTATTTGGTTTGTAATACCAAACATATTGCAGGTAAATCAATGGCATTATCTCCTCCAACCACTATCTTCATATTCTGTAATCCAGCCATACTTTGGGGCATTGATTTTAGGACATATCTTGTCACCTTTTAATATCCCCCATTCTGTCAGTGATACCATATCAATGTTTTTCTTTTCATCTTAAGGGCTCCCCCAGTGGCTCAGGAGTAAAGAATCTGTAAAGCATGCAGGATTGCAGGAGACACAGGTTCGATCCCTGGATTGGGAAATTTTCCTGGAGTAGGGTATGGCAACCTGCTCTAGTATTCTTGCCTGGAAAATCCCGTTGACAGAGGAGCCTGGCAGGAACAGTCCATAAGGTTGCAAAGAGTCAGATATGACTGAAGTGACTGAGCATGGCACACACACAACTTTATGATTCATTTTATGTTTAATATCAACCTAAAATTAATAGACAAAATAGTATTTCAATTCTGGCCATTGGCATGTTTATCCAATCTTCCAGAGTATTTACTTGGTTCATACTTTTGTAGAGGATTGTCCCTTAGTTTTTATTGTCCCAGGTTCCTAGAACATATTTCTCTCTTAACACAGTGTTTTTGAGTCAGTATTTATATAAGACAAAAATATATTTATGCCCCCAAAATTCAATGAGATATTTTTCTTAACAAAATAACTTATAGGACAATTCTTTGGTTCCAATCCAAATACAACCGCTAGAATGCCAAAGTCACTTTCATACAAACTGAAAAGTGTGCCAAATGTCACAATGCTCCTTGGAGACTGCTGCCAGAGAGGCAGGTGCCCAGTGTCTCCTCAATGTGAACAATTTAGTGGTATCAAATGTTGGTCCTGATTGTGTTTCCACAGTTGTTTTTCTATGTAGCCCTTATGCTTAGGTAGATATCGTGATAGACTTAGACAACGTCTTGGAGAAGTGAAGAGATGGAAAAGTTGATAAAAAGAGAAGAGATGACTGCATATTCAAAGTATGCTAAGCTAATAAATCTATTGAACTCATGTTGATTGGTGAATAGAAAACTTTCACCATTTTACACTTGTTTGTGACATGATCACATTACTATGTCTTAGTTACAGTTTAGGAAATTGCCTGAGAATTTTGGGTTGAGATGTGCAGGAGACTTCAGTATCCAGCTGAAGTCATATAGACTATACCTCTACCATCACATGTGGACACAGACAAATGACTTGCTTTGGCCAATGGGACAATGATAGATACGTCAAGCAGAGTTCTAAAATAGGCCTGTGTATTATTCATATTTTGGAGAAGGTAACAGCAACCCACTCCAGTATTCTTGCCTGGAAAATTCCATGGACAGAGGAGCCTGGCAGACTACCACCCATGGGGTTGCAAAGAGTCAAACACAACTGAGCACACACACATGATTAATTATATTTAAAAATATTTCTGAATATTATTTTAGCATCTTAGATTCCCTTCTGGCTAAGGAGAGACTGCCCTTCCATGGGCTAGCCAGTTCTTAGAGAGAGGAAAGGCTTCAAGCCTGGAGCCTCCTTTGATATACAAAGGAGCACGCTCAGAGCCTGCCTGCCTCCTCTCTCTGACCCAGGCATTTTGGAGGTAATATTCCTCTGCATTAACCCCACAAATGGATCACTCTTATAGTTTCAAGCCAGTCAGAATATTCAGATTAGCCAATTCTACACTGTTTACCCTTCCCTAGCCCTGGGTTCCCCCTCCTTCCTGCTTTCTGAGCACCCTCCAGCTCCCCCATGGAGCCCTGTGTGGCCTGCTGTGTGTTCTCTCTTTCTAGAAGCTGTGATATAATAAAGGGGCTTCCTGGTGACTCAGATGGTAAAGAATCTTCCTGCAATGCAGGAGACCCAGGTTCAAGCCCTCTGTCAGGAAGATCTCCTGGAGAAGCAAATGACAAACAACTCCAGTATTCTTGAGTGAAATACTGAACTTTCATTTTCTGAGCCTCTTCTCTGTCCCGTTGCAAGGCCACACCTTACTGACCATCATAGAACAGAACACAGAAGAGCTTGTGTTGTTAACCTTAGTCTCTCCGGCCATTGTCTTTTTCCATGAGAAGGTCATGCATCCCTTTGGAGAGCTGGTGGTCTCCAAAACATGAGCGGCATGGAGCAGGCTGGCTACACCCAGCAGACTAAAACAAATCCTGTCCATTTCAGCCAAGGTTGACCAAACCTCTATCTATAGACACACATGTATAAACAAGAAATATGCTCATTTTTGTAAGCCAAGGAATACGGGGATGGAGAACCATGCAGAAATGTTGTGGAAAGCAGCTGATTGCTCCATGCATCATTGATAAGGGAAAACAAGCTGTTGATTAGAGATTTGGTTTAGAGGAGCTGATTTTTGGAAAGAATTTTGTTGAAGTTAAGAAGGAGATATACCAAATTATGACATATGCTTGGTATCAGCTTGAAAGACTTAAGCTTCGTTTGCGTGTATATTTTTAATCAATTGTTCTGGGCTAAGGGCTCTTTGCCTGGTTTTGCATGGCCCCCTGACTTCTCCTATACTAGAGCACGCATGTGTTATGCAAACTCAGTCATGTCTGACTCCTTGTGACCCTATGGGCTGTAATTCACCAGGCTCCTCTGTCCATGGCATTTTCTAGGCAAGAATACTGGAGTGGGTTGCCATTTCCCACTCTACATCCTCCTAATCAGGGATAGAATCCAAATCTCCTATGTCTCCTGTGTTGGCAGTGGATTCTTTACCACTGTTCCACCTGGGAAGTTTGGTGTACAAAGGCTTACAGAGTATTTGCTGAATTCAATTAGTTCTCTCATCTTAGCTCTGTCTCTAGACAGTATGTTACTTTAAGCAAGATACTTATACTTTCAGAATCTTTATTTTTTGCAAATGAGAAATTTGGCTTAAATTATCTCTAAAATTCTATGTCTATAATATATGTTCATGTGCTAAATTAAAAAAAAGATCATATATTTAATCATAAAGTTTATATAAATGTTTGTAACCTTTCATCAGGAGTGGTAAAACATGAAATAGGATCTCTATAAATGATTATAGTCTGCTTTATTTAATGATATTTTATTCTTATATTCATCTTTATGAATAAATCTTATTTTGTGTGTCATTAAGATCTCTTTCCATGCAAATTTTTGTATCTTAACTTTTTATTTAAGATTACATCATGTTCTAATATTTAAGCAGAATGCTTAGTTCATTGATTTTCAATTAAAAAATAATTATAGCTTTTAAATTTATGGATTCTCCCACTCATTGTAGCTTTGGCTGTACCCCATTAATTTTGGACATAGTCTTTTCTATTTCATTTTTTATGAACTTGTTCATCTGTTCATTTATTAACCTAACAGACTAAGTACTCACACTAACTAATGTGCTCAGTACTGTTTCAAGCCCTGGAGTTCCACCCATGTACCAGACAGATAAATGTCCTGTCTTTAAAATGGCACAATTTCTAGTGTCTGTGTACTTAAGAATGATATACAGCTTGAACAACAACAAATAGGACTCACCTGTCTATGTGTAAGCAGTCATTTCACTGTTCTTTTAAATTCTCAGACCAAATTTGCCTGAACTGTGCCTCTGTATATAAAGAGGTTTTCTTAGGTTCTTATCGCACAGGTTGTAATGAACAGGTATTAAATTATTTCCAGGGACCTGAACTTGAAGCCATTTACTGCTGTGATCACTTGGCCTCTCAAAGCAATTTATGTTATCAAACCCGAACACTTAACACTGGAGTTTAAGAAAATGGTCACTTAGTGGTGTTTTGTCCAAGAACAATGGAAAGATCCCTTCCTTTCTTTATATCTGTGTAACTGGAGAACTCTCTCAATTTGCTTTCACAAAAGTAAATGTAAGTCTCAATTTGAGGAATAACTACTTGCAACTTTAAAATGGCAGTTGTCGTCAATTTTTTCTCATTATATAAATACATTAAATCTTAAAGAGAGAGAAGGTAGGCAAAGTTCCATGTTATGATAGTTTAGATTCCTTTTTTGAATCACGTTACTCTGGAATTTAGGTTTTATATTTTTTTAATTGTGCATTTTGTTTGTTTCATTTTAAAAACATATTTCACTGTGGAAAGTAAAGGACAGGTATATGGATAATTACTGTTAGTGTTCTATAGGTACTCGGAAATTTTGAGATTGAGTAAAATGATAAATACTCTACTCTGAACTCATATATAGGTAGACAGTATGCTTTGGGAAGCTAGATCATCACTTTCCCAGGCTTCCTTGCTATGAGGTCTGTGATAAAATCGTTACTTTTGACAATGATTTCCTGGTGGCTCAGCTGGTAAAGAACCCACCTGTCAATGCAGGAGACACAAGCGATGCAGGTTCATCCCCTGGGTGGGGAGAATCCCTTGGAGAAGGTAATGGCCACCTGCTCCAGCATTCATGCCTGGAAAATTCCGTGGACAGAGAAGCTTGGCAGACTGTTCATGAGATCACAGAGCTGGACACGACCGAGCACGTGTGCACACCTTGACAACTATAGCTGCAGTAACCTTTACTTTTTGTCATTCTCTTCCTTTAGAACTGGAATATGACTAAAAGCACAGCTGGCAAACTGCGACCATTAATAGCAGAGGGAGAAAGCTGAAAATCTAGGACAGAAAGAAAAGCTGGGTTCCTTAGAGTCATAACTGAGTTACCACACTAGGATTAACCTGGCACATTCTAGACTTCCTTTATGTAAGAAAAAATAAACCTGTATTATTGTTACAGAAAGGGGGACAGCTTCTAGAACTGAGAATGGGCTCTTTTCTAACACTTGGAAGTGAGTTATCTGAAGAGAAGCATGCACTGACAAAGCAAGAGCTTTTGTTGGGAAAGGAGCCCAGGCAAAGTGCAGCAGTGGGAGAGGAGTAGAAATGCTCTGCCATGTAGCTCGCAGTCTCGGGTAATCAGCTTGGTTCCGTGCTGTCTCTGGTCAGTCATTCTGACTCAGGGTCCGGTGGCGGCATATTACTCAGCCAAGATGGAGTCCAGCTAGAGGGATTCTGGGAGGCTGCTAGGACTCACAGACCAGCATCGCCTCTCTCCTTTTGGCCTTTTCTTACTTGTTCCAGTTGGTGATAACTTGTTAGATCCACGTTCCTTACCAGGACCTCCTGTTGTAAGATGACTCACGCAAGTGATTACTGTAGTGCCTGGCCAGGGCGGATGGTTTTGGTTAGTGGTTTCTCTAATATCATCACTTTTTTTAAACAACATAATTAATAATATTATTCAAGTAATCTCTAAGCTTTTGTTTTGTACATCTTCTGATCTTGCAGGAACTGAGAGATTCTGTAAATACCTCTTCATAATTTTAAGCATATTTTAATCTGTGTATTGTGATGTCATAACATTCAGAACATATTTATGATTTTTAAATCTATATTGTGGACCATACTTATAGCAATATAAAATGACTCTCTTCACTTACTAGTTAATTTTGCTTTAAAGTTATGTTATCTCAGTTATTTATCAAAAAATATCAATTACATGCTGTGGTAATCAAGGCTTACTTTATTAAGCATTCTTCACAGAAGTACCTGAATGAAATTTTAAAAACACATTTGATGTTAATTTACTGTATAGTTGGAATTGTCAATGTTTTCCCATTAAACATAGAATAAACTCACCACTCTTGACAATTACTTTTAGTACCTTGTACTAGCTTAAGTCAGCATTCAAAAAACTAAGATTTTGGCATTTGGTTCCATCATTTCATGGCAAATAGATGGGGAAACAATGGAAACAGTGACCGACTTTATTTCCTTGGGCTCCAAAATCACCACAGATTGTGACTACAGCCATGAAATTAAAAGACACTTGCTGTTTGGTAGAAAAGCTATGAAAAACCTAGACAGCATGTTTAAAGACATTGATATTACTTCAGCAACAAAAATCCATATAGACAAAGCTATAATTTTTCCAGTAGTCATGTATGGATGTGAGAGCTGGACAATAAAGAAGGCGAGTGCTAAAGAATTGATGCTTTTGAACTGTGGTGTTGGAGAAGACTCTTGAGAGTCCCTTGGACTGCAAGAAGATCAAACCAGTCCATGCTAAAGGAAAGAAGTTCTGAATATACTTTGAAAGGACTGATGTTGAAGCTGAAACTCCAATACTTTGGCCAGCTGATGTGAAATATTGGCCAGCTGATGTGAAGAGCTGACATTAGAAAAGATTCTGATCCTGGGAAAGATTGAAAGCAGGAAGAGAAGAGGATGACAGAGGATGAGTTGGTTGGATGGCATCGCTGACTAAATGGACATGAGTTTGAGGAAGCTCCAGGAGTTGGTGAAGGACAGGGAAGCCTGGTGTGCTACAGTCCATGGGGTCACAGAGTCGGACATGACTGAGTGACTATACAGCAAATCTAGTCCTTGCTAAGCCATGCAACTTTATCCTCTACCACTCTCTCAAAACCCACTGGTCTATTTTAATATTGCATTGATAGTACCATCTTTCGTGATGAATGAATATCATCATCAGTGATTTTTTGCACTTACTGATACCCTTGAATGGGTTGTTTTTCCCCCTGTTTCTTTCCATCTCTACCACCATATTTTACCTTACAAGTTCCTATCAATTATTTTGTCAGCAAAAATCTAATTCAAACAGCTTGACTTCGTTGCATCATGTAATTCAAGAAGTTAAAATATAGATCCAGCTTCACGTCTGATTTAAACCAGCCACTCATTCTTCTGAGATGTTCCGAGATTTAATAGCCCTATGTATTTCAAGCTGGTAGTGAAATAGCTGAAATAGTTACAATTCTCAATTCTGTGCACGTCAAAGAGTAAAAGAAAAATGAAATGTGTACATAATGTCTTCTTAATTATCCAAGAACTCTGCTAAAAACTCTTTAGCATTTTATTGGCCTCCTGATGTACTCACTGGGATCAGGCTACCTTAGACCAGCTAGACACCTTTAAGGAGGTGAGGAGGTTCAACACTTGTGTGAGGAAGTGGGGAAACCTGAACAAAACTGGGTTATTGTGAGTATGGATGGAAGAGCGGAGTGTATCCTGGAAAGACGGTATACAACTCTACTACTGTCAAGGAGGAAGAAATTTTCCTTTCCCTTTCTCGATTCTTCTGGCTAGACTAAGAATTAAGCTCATCTGAGACAGACTAACTAAACAAAATCAAATAAAATTTAGTTACGTGTATACATGGAAGAGGTCCAGAAAAACTCAATAATTCATCAAAATGACTAAAATATTCACGCTAAGCACTGTCTCCAGCTAAAGACTGAAGAGAATGTGGGGACAGAAGTCTGAGTCTTCACATGGGAGGAAGGGTATCGGCATGGAGATGGAAAGCAAATGCTTGCTAAATAGGTATTTCTTGGGCCAGCAGAGACAGTGAGAAGGCACAAAGAAATATTTTAAAAGGTACCTTTTGCTAGGTTCCTCCCTGTCAACCATACCTAATCCGTACCATTGTTATAAATGGTTGAAATCTACAAAGAACATAAATGAATTGAACAGACACTTTAAAATTTACTTTAGGGAATTTTCTCGTTGTTTAGTGGTTAAGGCTCAGCACTTTCACTGCCATGGAAAGAGTTCAATCCCTAGTCAGGGAACTAAGATCCCATAAGCCGCATGGTGTGGCAAACAGACAATAACAACAAAAAAGTTAAATTTACTTTAAAATTTTTTCAGTTTTACAATGTATTTGAATTTTTAATTCAAAAAATGCTGGGTAAAGTAATTTAGGGAAATTGATCTAGTACCAAGTGCAGGTGGTGGTAGTGACAGGTGTGGACGCTCTGAAACTGGAGACCAAGTATTATTTGCTCTAGTTTGGCCCTTGGCTGAATCATCTCGGTTCTCTGAGCCTCAGCCTCTATTGTGTTGGCCAAAAAGTTCATCTGCTCTTTTTGTAACAACTTATGGGAAAACCCAAAAGAACTTTTTGGCCATCCCAACACATCTGCATATAACAGTGGAGTCTCAATGCATATTTGTTGAATTTATGTTTGATATACTTATTTAAAAATTAAAAGAAATGGATTAGATGGTCTCTGTCATCTTCTAGGTTTTCACTCATATGACAAGATTCACTGAGTGTCTATCAGATCACACAAACCTATAACGATTGAAAATATATTTCAATTTCAAATAAATAACATTGAGAATATTAGCAATTTATGTATGGTGTATAATTGTGTAAATTCCTTCCATAGTGTAAACTAGACACACAAAAGTTTATATTTGCAAATGAATGATAGCTCTCAGAAGTAGGCCTCTGGAAAAGGTACAGAAGCGTGTCTTGGTAAGAAAATCAGTATCAAATACAGAGCTATGCTATTCTTTTCAAGATGCATTTCCCCAAATGTAAAATGTGTAAATAAATGTACATATGCTTCCCAAAGTTTTGAGTTTGGTCTAATAGTAGCTATTTTGAAAAACTCTGTTCCATTGGATGTAACACATTTTTGTGCTGAACTGCAACATCCTTATTATTAGTTGAAATAGAAGTTGTTAAAGTACCCCTCATAATTTATCTGGTTTGAGGGGAAACGAAATAGCAATAGATAATGAATAAATATCATATTCTTCCTTTGTCAGCAGCTGTGTCCTTACTTACTGAGTTTCAAGCTGTGTAGAAGAAAAAGAGACAATTGTGACATGACACCCACAAGTACCTATTACATTATCCTTGGTATTGAACTAAAGATAACCAAAAAATTCCATTTTTATCAGGCACCCAGGGTGCACAATAAAATATTCATTTACCTTACACTGCATACGAAGCTGTTTCTTTCAACACTTTGTTTCTTATATAGAATTGCAGTTATGTGGTTCCCAGTACATTAAGCACCAATGTAATTATTATCCTCCTTGTACACAACCATCTAAATTAAAAACCATTAAATGAAATGTTCTTATAAATACTGTATTTCTTTATAGAACTATTATCTACATTTTCTCAAAACACTGTGCTCAATTGGTCCATTGGAATTAGTGTTTTGTTCTCACAATAATGTGGATAAGCCTAAGGCTTCATCCAGAAGGAAATAAATCTTAATGGCTCCAAATTCAATGAAACAGACAGGATTTCACTGGGACTAGTGTCTGAGAAGTACATCCTCTTATACCCCTCTCGCTTTTCTTTTGCAAAAGTTTTTGTACTTCTCTGAAGCCCTTTCAGCCATGATCCTTTAGAAGAACTAATCTTTGTGCAGTTAGAGTCTTCTCTGAAATATAGGAAAAGGCAAGCCACTCCAATATTCTTGCCTGGAAAATTACGTGGATGGAGGAGCTGGCAAGTGACAGTCCATGGGGCCACAAGGAGTCAGACACTACTGAGCAACTGAGCATGCATGCACTGAAATGCAGGCAATTAGCAAGATTGCCAGTGCTCAGGAAATATCTGATAAAAATGAGGTTGAACCAGTTACCTTGGTTTCCAAACTGTATGCACAGTTGCAATCTTCTGGGAACCTTATGAAGCATTCCAAATCTTAGGGCACTCCACAAATCAATTAAGCCACAATCTCAGTGGATGACCCCAAATCATTGGTGTTTTTTGAAGCTCTCTAGGTGAGTTCAAAATGTAAACAAGTTTGGGAGCAATCAAGCCTGCAGTTAAGACTCAAAAAATAATTTTTTTTAAATGCTATGCATGCATCTTTCAACAGACACTTAGGTTGTCTCCATACCTGACAAATGAATGAAGAAAATTATTTATCATATATAAGGAAATATTATAAAACCCTAGAAAGGAAGGAAATCCTGGCATTTGTGACTACATGGGTGAAACTGGAGGGTGTTATTCTAAGTGAGAGAAGCCAGATAGACAAATACAAATACTTCACGGGATCGCTTACATGGGAAAGGTTAAAAAAAAAAAAATGAGTCAAACTTACAGAAATAGAAATGTAGAAAAGCAGTTTCCAGGGGCCTAGAGTCTGGAAGAAACAGGAGAGGGCAGTAAAAGATAGAAACTTTCAGTTACAAGGTGAATAAGGTCTAAAGAGATAATATGATGATTGCATATGTGCTCCATCACTCAGTCATTTCCAACTATTTTGTGACCCCATGGACCATAGTCCTCCAGGCTCTTCTGTTTATGGGATTCTCCAGGCAAGAATACTGGAGTGAGCTGCCATTTCCTCCTCCAGGGGACCTTCCTGACCCAGGGATCAAACTCCAGTCACCTCCAGTCTCCTTCATTGGCAAGCAGATTCTTAACCACTGAACCACCTGGGAAGCCCAAAGTGATGACGATCAGAACTTCAATAGAGTAGAACTTAAATGTACTCCCCCCAAAAAAAAGTTTAAAATATATGAGATGATGGATGATGTGTCAATTAACTGATTAACTTGATAGGAGAAAACTTTCATAATGCGTAGGTACATCTAATCATCACATGGTACACATTAAATATATTATGTTGATTGTTAAATATATCTGTCAATTAACCTCAATAAAGCTAGAAACAAGAGAGAGAGAGAAAGAAGAGAAGAAAGACACGAAGGAAGAAAGGAAATAGAGAAAGGAAAGAAAAGAAAGAAAAATTATAGAGGTCAAATGGTCCAAAGTTGAGTTTTTTCAGTTTTTAGGAAGAAAAATTTAGAGATAAAATGACTTTGCTACTTTAAAACCAGTTATTTTCCTATTAGATCAAAGGAGATATTTAAGTACATTTGAAGGTGTTATCTTCCATGATTGTTTAGCAATAGCCACCAGACTATACATGTAGCCATTTGGGCATTAATTCTGAAAGTAACAAGCTTTAAAGCTGAATACCAGCTTAGCAGGCATTTGTGTATATTAGTTGCTCACTTGTGTCTGACTCTCTGTGATCCCATGAACTGTAGCCCACCAGGCTCCTCTGTCCATTATATTCTCCAGGCAAAAATACTGGGGTGAGTTGCCATTTCCTGCTCCAGGGGATCGTCCCAACCAAGAGATTGAACCCGGGTAGTAAAAATCATATTGGAAACACTTGTGCTGTGCTGTGCTAAGTTGCTTCAGTTGTCTAGGATTCTGTGCTAACCCTACAGACAGCACTATGCCAGGCTCCTCTGTCCATGTGATTCTCCAGGCAAGAATACTGTAGTGGGCTGCTGATATAAAGTCATACTCAGGCCCATCCAAGAAAAAGGGAAATGGATAGTAAGAATTACATAGGAAGTTATATATTTTAATAAAAACAAAGATGGAAACAAGCATGAAATTGTGTTTTTTTATATGAATACATGATTTAGTAAGATAGGAGTAAATTGCATACGAAGAGATGCATCATGTTGTACAGGCATTTGGGGATTTAGAAAGAGCTACACTGACTTTTTGAATTCAATGAATGATTGAGTTACTATGCAGAGCAAATTCTACTGAAAAATATATTATGTAGTTTGTATTCAATAGATTTTCTAATTATATTTATGATACTGGACACATTTCTAGATTATTTGATTCAGAGTCAAACCTGAGATAGTAGGTTAAGCACATTATAACCCATCTATTGGTGTCACCAATGCTGAGGGTCTATTGTAGTTGTCATTTTTTACCTTATATTTTCCTGGTTTATTACATTCTTGAAACACTGTTTTCTCAAAAAAAAATCATTTAGTGGGTATAATTATCTAACGGAAAATGTGCATTATATAGTTACTGTTTTTAATATTATCAGACAAAAAAAATCCAGAATATGCTTAGTGCTATGACATTAAAAAATAGATAAATATATAAATGCTAAATTAATTTAGGAAATCTAAAAGTCTTTAAATGAAAAGAAGTTTTTTATTAAAATTTGAATGGGTAAAGAAGCTGTGGTACATATATACAATGGAATACTACTCATCAATAGAAAGGAATGCATTTGAGTCAGTTCTAATGAGGTGGACGAAGCTAGAGGCTATTATACAGAGTGAAGTAAGTCAGAAAGTGAAATATAAATATTGTATGAAAGTGAAAGTCACTCAGTCATGTCCCACTTTTTGCAACCCCATAGACTATACAGTCCCTGGAATTCTCCAGGCCAGAATACTGGTGTGGGTAGCCTATCCCTTCTCCAGTGGATCTTCCCAACCCAGGAATCAAACCGGTTTCTCCTGCAATGCAGGCAGATTCTTTACCAGATGAGTTATCAGGGAAGATAAAGACCATATACAGACATATATATGGAATCTAGAAAGATGATACTGATGATTTTTTTTTTTTTTAGGGCAGCAATGGAGAAACGGATATAGAAAACAGACCTAAGGACACAGAGGAAAGGAATAGGGAGAGAGTGAGATGTATGGAGAGAGTAACATGGAAATTTATAATGCCATACGTAAAATAGATAGCCGATGGGAATTTGCTGTGTGACTCAGGGAACTCAAACAGGGGTTCTGTGAAAGTCTAGAAGGGTGGGATGTGTAGGGAGATGGAAGGGAGTTCAGGAGAGGGGACATGGGTGTACCTATGGCTGATTCTTGTTGATGCATGACAGAAAACCACAAAAATTCTGTAAAGCAAATATCCTTAAATTAAAAAAAATAAAGTGGAAAAAAAAAAAGCAAGTGCAAACTCTGGCTGCATTAATTTAGGCCCAGCAGAAAATGTGCTAGTCAAGGGGAAAAAAAAATAAAGATGATTAAAGCATTGTGTTATCAAAATATCGTGAAATACTCATCAATTCTAATATAGCATTTGTCTGTATCATAGGTTCCAAGGAAATACTGGGCATATAAAAGCTTTATATATTCACCCAAGGGGGAAAATATATATAATCTAAACTCAACACTAATAAATATATATTATATGTATATAATATATATATATAAATGTATCAACTGAATCTTCTTGAGATTAAATGAAATGATTTTGCAAACTTCTTTGTTAATGTTGGCTTAGTCTTGGCATATGCACTTAAGGAGAACTCTTTCCCTCTTGGCTTAATGACTCACAGAATTATAGAAATTGAGTCTTTGAAGGGTGTCAACGACGTTACGAAGGAGTAAATTAGAGTTGACACATTTTGGTTGTCCGGACACAGACCAGAAGTTTTAGAAATTTCAGTGATATTAATTGAAGGCACATGCCTTGATATAAGGGTTAGGTGAAAATTTTGATATTTCTCTTCTCTTCTCTAAAGAAAAGCAAAACAGTCAAAAAAAGAAGTTCAGTTACATCTCGCTTGAAAAAGGAGAAATGAGCATGTTCATACTAGCAGTAAAGAGCCTGATCTTTGCATATGTTTTGTTTTCCACCTTTAAAATATATTGTAATTTTATGCTGACACCTTAAAAATTAGAAAAAGTTTTAGCAACATTTTAAAACATTTTAAATTTTCTATAAATATTTATATTTCTATAAATATAAATATTCTGATTTATACTTATAATATAAATGAAAAAGCCACTGACCCACTATCGCTGGGCCTTCCAGTCCCACACGGCAGTACTGGGTCAGAGCTGACTAGCTACTGCTGCCTACAGGTCAGCTTGTTTGACGCCTCCTCAACTCACAGATGGCCTGTCTAGCTCCTAAAGACACTCCAGCATTTACTCCCCAGAATTTGTACTTACAAGTGGTAAAGTGTGGATCAAAACTGGTGGTGGCTTCAGACACCCAGGATTCTAAATTACACCACACTTTTTTTTGACGCTTGCTGCAGAGTTGGTGATGTTATAGCATCTGGCCATTGGCATGCAGATAGGAGTAAGAATACTTCAGAGGGTAGATAGAAAATATCTGTACATTTCTAAGTCTGGTGCCTCCAGCACTGCTTTTATCTCATGGGATTTCTACTGTTTCAGAATTCAAAAACTGTTAATAAGACGATCGCTAACCTTAGACTCACTAGTGTGTCCAAGCTTGTGATACCACAGCCACTCCAGTTTGCTGTGAGTGAGCAAGGAGGCAGGCTTGGCAAAATCAGTTCTTGGCTGGATGAATATTATCAGGGAGATTCTAGAACTGACTGCTGCATAAAAAACTTGCACAGCATCTGTTCTTGACCTCCCCTTGGCCCCACTGGTTTCCGATGCTACCGTGAAGGACGCATCATGTGAGTCAGACACACGTTGTGTATATACGGCATCTTACCTCAAGCAGTGATTTGGTTCACTTTCTTCCCCCAAGAATTCTTTAATTCTGGTCCTCCTGGCCCTTGCAAATATACAGCCTGAAAGAGGAGTTAATGGCATTGAGAATAACCTCAGTGTGGAGCAGTAGACAAATACTCTAATCTCCTGTCCTTTAGGAGACAAGAAGACAAAGGAGAGACTAAATTTTCTTTTCTTTTTCTAGTACTATAGTTTGAAAGTTCCATAAAGCAGTGAAAAACACATACAAAAGGAAAGATTATATCCATATATCCACAGTCAGGTGGCAAGGGCATTTTATTCACCTGAAAATTAGTAGCATGCTATATATTACCAGGAGAATGGTGCCAAGAGATAAAGTTGATGGATATCATTTCCTTATTCAGTTTAGTGCACAGGAGGCAAAGTGGTGATTTTTTTCTCTTTCTGCTTTTTTTTTTGAGAGGGAGATGGAAATAGAAAACCACAAGCAGGAGAGAGACAAGCATATGGAAGGAAAGGCCAAAAGAGAGGATATGGCAAAAAGTGGAGAAACTCAAACTGTACTTGACAATTACATCTGGAATGACAAAGAAACATGGATGATAATTTAAGCAAAAAAAGCTGCCTGGTTAGCTCAACATTCTAGAACTTCAATAGCATTAATCTGGAAGAAGAATTTCTCTACTTTTTTGCCCTTTGGAGGGGGGATGTGATACTACTTTGGAGAAGGGCATGGCAACTCACTCCAATATTCTTGCCTGGAGAATCCCATAGATGGAGGAGCCTGACGGGCTTCGGTCCATAGGGTCGCACAGGGTCAGGCATGACTGAAGAGACAGCATGCGCATATATGATATTGTTTTACATTTTTATACAGGAATGCTAGCTCCAACAGCATTCCTAGCACATTACACTAGTTCTTCAATAAATATATACTACATAATGAATGAACCATGTTTGGAGACCATAGTCAGATGCTCTGTTAATCGATTAGGTCTTCAGAGTGTTAGGACAAAACATTTCCCCAGATCTTATTAATTACTTTCTATCCTAAATGAGTGATATTACACTGATTTTCCTTTAGCTTTATCTCCCTGACAACTGAAATCAAATGAGAAATTATTGTTTCAGGGGTCAGATAATGACATTTTTCTAATAAATTTGCCACAATTATTCATTAAATGACCAAAACTCTTACATTTTTGAATATACATCTCAATCTAACTGGTTGTCCAGTATTAGATTAAACAGAACTAACTAGCTTATCTATAAAAGCCCAACTATGATATTGGAGGTGGTTTCAAAACTGATCTTTGGTTAAAGTTTGAATAAATAATACAAATTATCTAAATAACTCTTAAGTGGATCATAAAGAGTTCATCCAATCTGTATTAATATTCTTCACATTTCATATTGATTAAATGTCCATTGCATCTTTATTTGACTTTATTAAATTAAACGTCTATTGCATTCTTATTTTTTGAATTATTTATTTAATTACCGTGACCGTGTTGGGTCTTAGTTGCTGGGCGGGCTTTCTCTAGTTGTAATGCTCATTCTTCTTATTGTGGTGGCTTCTCTTGCTGCAGAGCATGAGCCGGCGGGCACAGGAGCTCAGTATTTAAGGCTCCTGGGCTCTATACACAGGTTCAGTAGTTCCAGCACATGGGTTCATTTGCCTCATGGCATGTGGGATCTTCCCAGACCAGGGATAGAACCCATGTCTTCTGCATTAGCAGGCAAATTCTTTACCACTGAGCCACCTGAGAAGCTCCTGCCTATTACATTTTATTGATGGGTTGGTGTGGCTAGATACTGGGTTACATAGATGAATGACACAGTCTTTGCCATGCGTGTTTGTTATTCTTATGATCATGGGCCATCCAAATGTCCATTGTGTGGGTATATTTGAGAATATTTCACTTTAAGCAAACTGTTGGGAGTAAGAGAATATTCTCTATGAAAAAAGCTCAATATGTCAGATTGTAACAGAGACTCAGACACATGATCTAGTTAGTGCTGACTTTGACCTAGAAGCTAATGACATCAGAAAAAGGGAGCATGGACCTTTCTCCCAGGAGGGAAGCATCAGGGGTGAATTCTGCAGAACTGAGTTTACCATGCAAGTCATGGTAGCGGAGAAAGCCATGACTCCTGGTAACAGGTAGCCAAGTGTGGCAGTCATTTTCTTACTCAGATGAATTTTGAACATAGTTTTGTAAGTTGAACCTGATTCCATTGACTTCACTGATCTGATTATATTATTTTCCTGTCTTTTAATGTAGCTGAAGAGCTTTTTAATCAACATCTTTTCTGTTCCTAGACTTCCCTGGTGGCACAGTGGATAAGAAACTGCCTGCCAATGCAGGGGACACAGGTTTAATCCCTGGTCTGGAAGGATTTCACATACCATGGAACAGCTAGGCCTGTGTGATGCAACTTCTGAGCCCGTGTGCCAGAAGTCCCAAAGAGTACTGAAGCCCACGAAGCTCGAGCCTGTGCTCTGCAACAAAAGAAGCCACTGCTAGGAGCAGCTTGAGCACTGCAGCAAAGAGCAGTCCCTGCTCACCGCGGCTAGAGAAAGCCTGCACCAAGCAAGGGAGATTCGGCTCAGCCAAAATTAACTAAATAGTTAATTAATTATTTTAAAATGCATTAAAAATAAATAAGCATCCTTTCTGCTCCTGTCATCTAAAATTGTTGATTATAGCTAAGAAGCTTCACACACACACACATACATGCTTCAGTCTTGTGCCAGAAGATACACATATGCCTGTCATGATTTGGGGTGTGCTGATACATTTTTGCTAATATTGCTAGCTCTTATGATGAGTAATCCACTCATCAAGGTAAAGAAAGAGACACTCATGAAAGTCCTACCTTGTGCTTAACATCTGCATATTCATATTCCATGTCATTTTCTTGGCTATAGATTGGATAACTGCGAAAAAAATCTGATTTTTGTTACTGATATGATAAACCTAAGCAATAGCATGCACATAGTGTGTAAAACACAGAAGTAGATGTTCAACAAATACTAAATCCTTTTATTTGTATATAGTAATGTGTTTTCAGAGCAGTTTTTATGTTGGTCTTACAAGGAAGGTGGGGGTAACAGATATGTGAGCTAGGCCAGAATTAAGCCAGCTTCTGGTAGCCTTAGGGCTTCCCTAGTGGGCTCAACTGATAAAGAATCCACCTGCAATGCAGGAGACACAGGTTCAATCCCTGGGTTGGGAAGATGCCCTGGAGGAAGGAGGAAATGCCAACCCACTCCAGTGTTCCTGCTTGGAGAAGCCCATGGACAGAGGAGCCTGGCAAGCTACAGCCCACAGGGTCACAAAGAGTTGAACATGACTGAAGTGACTGAGCATGCACGCTGGTAGCCTTAATTTGAAAAATGGGAGATTAATTTTACACAGAAAAATATGTACAGGTATAAGTCATTTTGTAATTAAAAATCAGGATCTCATAAAAATAACTGTAGATTTGTGTGCCTTATTTTAATATAACTTCATTGCATATGTCTTATTCAAATAGTATCAAGCCCAGGCATCTCTGTTGAACCTAGGTTCACATGTATAACTGTTTATTTAACTCATTTGACGTGGTGAGCATGGGCCCTTGCATTCATTTCCTAAGGTTGCTATACTCAAGCACCACATTGGGTGACTTAAACAACAGAGATGCATCTTCTCACAGTTCTGAAGGTCACCAGACTGAGCTCACGGTGTCGGCACGGGTAGTTCCCTCTGCGGGCTGTGAGAGAGTGTCTTGTCTATGCCTTATGTAATTTTCTGGTATTTGTGGGCATGTCTTTACCTATAGATGTATCACACTAACCTCTGCCTTCATCTTTGTATGGTGTTCTCTCTGTGCCTCTGGGTCTTAATTTCTCCTTCTACTAAGATCACTGTTATATGGGGTTAGGGCCCAACTAAAGGACTTCATCTTAACTTCATCATCTGCAAAAGACTTGTTTCTAAATAAGGTCTCATTCACAAATACATGGGGTTTAGACTTTAACATATTTTAGAGGGGGCCACAATTCAGTTTATAACATCCCTTCAACCCTAGTATAACTAAAAGCAAATATTTCCTTTCTTCTCTTCCTCCCCTCATCCTACTCCTCACTAGTCTGCTCCTCCTACATCTGTCCTGGCTTTCCAGGTGGCACTAGTGGTAAAGAACCTGCCTGCCAATGCAGGAGACATAAAGATGTGGTTTCGATCCTTGAATCTGGAAGATCCCCTGGAGGAGGGCATGGCGACCCACTCCAGTATTCTGGCCTAGAGAATCCCATGGACAGAGGAGCCTGGCGGGCTACAGTCCATAGGGTTGCACAGACTGTGACACAGCTGAAGCAATGGGGCACACACGCATTTCCTCACCTTGAAGAAATGGTCCTCACTCTCCTTTGCATTCTCAGGCTGATAGCCCACAGAGACAATATAGGAAATAGGTGAGAACAGGGACTCTGGAGCCCAAGGGCCTTAGTTTGAGTTCTTGCTCTCTTGATTACAAGTCATACAATCTTGGCAACCACTAACTGACAACATTTCCTAAATTATTAGTAGAGATAATCATAATACCAATACACAGGTTAAGCATCAAAGGTATTTGCTAATTGTGGCTCAGATGGTAAAGAATCTGCCTGCAATGTAGTATACCCAGGTTCAGTCCCTGGGTCAGGAAGATCTCCTGGAGAAGGGAATGGCAACACACTCCAGTATTCTTGCCTGGAGAATTCCACAGACAGAGGAGCCTGGTGGGCTATAGTCCACAGGGTCGAAAAAAGTTGGACACCACTGAGCAACTAACACTTTCACTTTCAGCTTGTCTTTGTGTGGATTCAAAATCTTGGTTTCAGATAAAGAATTTCTTCTTAGAAGAAAGTCACTCAATACAGAATATTAATTGAATCTCACTTATACACATATACATATTAAAGACTGAAAATGTAATAAGAAAATTATGTTTTTCCTTAAATATTGGTGAGTCATAATTTCTGCATAAAAATAAGGTAAAAGTACATAACATTTATTAGGAGAAAAGTGTAGAGGACTTCCCAGATGGTAAAGTGGGTTAAGAATCCCCCTCAATGCATGAGACACAGGAGACCCAAGTTTGAACCCTGGCTCAGGAAGATGACCTGGAGGAGGAAATGACAACCCACTCCAGTATTCTTGCCTGGAGAATCTCACAGACAGAGGAGCCTGACGGGCTAAGGTCCATGGGGTTGCAAAGAGTCAGACATGACTGAGCAACTAAGCATGCACACAATGCAGAAATCTCTGAATAAAAATAAGGTAAAAATATGTAACATTTATTAGGAGAAAAATGTAGAGAACTTAACAATCTAAGCAATCTGAGGTTATTAGAAAAAGTCTTCTTCAAGTAGCTTATTTAATTATAAATTAAATCAATTCTGTTAACTGAGAGCTGAAAGAAAAATCAACCTAAAGTTGAAGAAAAGTCGTTCTAGAGAAAAGCTACTCTGAGTCAATATTCTACATTTCTTCTTTAAGAAGTGATAACTATTTCTCATGTATATGTCTTCCTCTATTCAAAAAGTGTGAAGAGTCAGCGGGATTTTGCAGTTTTCAAAGAGTAAATAGACTGAGAATTGTAATATCACATGTGGAGAATGAATCACTTCTTGCTAATAGTGGGAACATCAGCCCAACATCTGGACCACACAGCAGTGACACATTTTTAAAATAAAATGCAAGTTTGCAATTATGGTTTTTAAATATAAATGGAGAAAATACAGATTTAATATCATTTTATATGGACCTATTTTCCTCTTGAAGACTTCTAGGATTTATTAAAAATCTGAACTTAAATTCTTATCTCCTCTGAGGAATCACTAGGATGAGAGCTGTGGCTCTAGTGATGCAGAGTGAAAAACTTCTCCAGATTCAGTGAACCTGAAACTTGAATAGACAGCTGGTGCTTTTTTATTGGCTGATCCTGATACCCAGCCTTACCTTTGGTTACAACATACTGTTTTACAAAGCCATTATATAGTGAATACAAAAGCACCTTGTTGTTGTTATTAGTCACCAAGTCTAGTCTGACTCTTTGTGACCACATGGACTGCAGCATGCAGGGAAGCAGACAGGCTTCCCTGCCCCTCACCAGATCCCAGAGTTTACCCAAGTTCACGTCCATTGAATTGGTGATGCTATCCAACCAGCTCATCCTCTGTCCTCCTCTTCTCCTTCTGCCTTCAATATTTTTCATTAAGCCAGAATGGCAATTATACCAGTAAATCTAATTAATTCAAGTGAAAACACTTCATGTGACTTTCATAACTTCAAATATTATAACTTATTATCTATAAAGTTAATGAGGATTTCATGCTTTTCCTTCCCCCAAAAGTGATTCTTGTCCTATGTTTACTTGTACAGTTATTTGGTAGGGATTTGTATCAGTTTGAGGAACTATAAATAAGTGTTAGTTTATCAGTTATGTCCAACTCTTTGCAACCCCATGGATTGTAGCCCGCCAGGCTCTTCTGCCCATGGGATTTTTCAGGAAAGAATACTGGAGTGGGTTGCCATGACCTCCTCCAGGGGCTCTTCCTGACCCATGGATGCAACCTTTGTCTCTTACGTCTCCTGCATTGGCAGGTGGGTTCTTTACCACTAATGCCACTTGAGAAACCCATTAGGGAATTGTATTTTTCATAAAAAAAGGCTAGTTTTACTCTCATAAACTATAGCTCTCAGGCTCCCTTTTTAAATTCTGTCTTTACAAAATAAAATGTGGCCCCTTTTGATACTCCTAATATATGTAAGCCTTAAGGAGTCCATTTTAATGAGTCTACCATGATGTTACAGTCTGTGAGACATGTCCCACCTGGACTCCAAAAACCAGCCCACGACATCAGTTATTTGGGTGGTAGGCAGGAATATTCCCTCTGGACTTTCTTCAGAACTTTGTCATAAGGGAAGAATGGACTTTTCCCTGTTACAGATACTGAGCATCATCAAGAGAATACCAATAGGATGGACAAACTAGCTGTAGTGGTGTCGTAAGGCTGAGAAGTCGGTTGTATTTCTTCTGTTCCCTGCTACCTGAAATCAAGGAGTCTGGGTCCCTTCTGGAGGAGCCTTAACAGGGAGGGGAAGGACTACTAAGCTGTGCAAGAAGTTACTATTTGTGTCTGAGGGGAAGTTATATACCATTTTAGTAAGCGCTAGTAACTCTAAAAATTGCCTTAAAAATAAAGGTGAGGTTTTGCACTGTATCAAAGAATTAATCTGCAAAAGTATATACTATAGATGAATCTTCTGTTGGGTTTGTGTTCAATATAAATTGATGTTAGAACATGCTGTGTTGCAAAGTTTTATAAAAGAATGTCTATCAATGGGCATATTCATAAAAATGCTGCGTTAGCCTTCAATGACACTTCTTATATTTTCAGACAGATTGTTTACATTATGGCTTGTTGCTAATAACAATAACAAAAAGATCACATTGTGTTATAAAGAAGGAAACATTACAACACAGTTATATTCATTCCCATAATCCTCCTACAATAATATAATTGCTGTTTCATTAATAAGCCTAAGTACCAGTGATGAATGTAAGTTTATGTATGGCATATTGATGATAATATCTGAGTAGGATAAGCTGCCAAATGAGAGGCAATGAAAAAGAAATATTGCAAATTGCATTCCAAATAACTATTTTTCCTCTCTGTGCAATCAAAATTCTATAGTGTACAGTTATTTCCATAAACACCCATTGATGCTGTAGAATGAAAATAATAACTTAATGTGATTCACAGCAGATGCTGGTAGCATAAACCTACACACCTGTGGTGAATAGGATTTAGTCATTTCTCCATGATTAAAGCAATGTGTGCTTACTCTTCTGCCATTGTGATGGATCGTTTCTCTTTTCTATTAGACTTGTAACTAATGATCAAAGCATGGACCTCTTGATGCTGAGTAGATTTGATATCCTGAGATGGAGGTTAGAGTTGGATCCAGAATGTGTTGCACCATAAGTGAAACACATAAAGTGCTCGCCAATATTTCTTTGTTTGCCAGCAACATAGAGGGTAAATGAAATGTAGGCAAAGGAAGAGTTTAAATCAACAGTGAAAAGTATGCCTTTCTTAGTTTAAGCTACCTGGTAGATCTTCCTTACTTACTCTTGTAGAAGTTTTAATAGATTTGTTTTGCTATTGTTAGTGAAAGAAGGAAATTGGTTTCTGCTAATGTAAGTGGCTGAAGTACACTTTAAGGGATAACAAGATGATAAAGTAAAGAAAACACTGTCACAGTCTGCATAAGGAAAGCGTCAAGCTGTGGTAATTTAGGCGTCCAATGAAACAAGCTAAAGCTCTCAACCGACTCTGGTAAAAGGCCCTAAACAGGCTCTTTATGCAGCTGAAAATGCAAATAAAGGACCCTCTACCTCCTAGTAATATCAAGAGAGGAGAAAAGAGGTAAGCAGAAACATTAAAGTTGATGTATTGTTGGTTGTGTACTGCTGTGAATCCAATGATGCCACACTTTAAAACCATATATTAAAGACAAAGCTTTTCTTTTTCCAAAATTGTTCTACATGGTTTATTTTGTAAATTAACTTCAGTATGATACCTTCACCGTGGAACATTTGTATTTGAGTAGCTTTCTCTGTTTGCACCCATAGTTTAATAATTCATGTGGGTAAAGACCCTTTCCAGGAAGGTTTTAAACACTGAGAGTGGATTCCATCCCTCTGAGCTTTGTATTGAGCTGTTGATTGATGAAGGAAATCATGGGAAAGAGAAACAGACCTGTTTTGTCAGACAGCAGTAAGTAACTTAGAAATCTGAAACAGTAATAATGATGATTATAAACACATGAAAGCATGTAGGAAATTAAAACCTCTATTTCTACAATCACTTTTTATGACTATCTTAGGCCACCCACTCAGTCAGGAAATTGGATATGTTGACAATGTAGCAAAAGACTAGTTGTGATGCTCTATAAACATCTGAATTGAAACTGCTGTTTTCATAAAAAGTTAGCCATGAATCTGACTTTTTCAAGTGAATGATTAATTTCTGATCATTTAGTTTTAAATCAATGTCAAACTTTGGTCCATAGGCCAAATGTAGCCACTTCCTGTTTTTGTAAATAAAGTTTTATTGCAACATGAGCAAGTCTATTGGTTTATTGTCTGTGGCTGTTTGTGAGTAATGGTAATGGAGAAGTCAGGAGTCACAGCAGTTGGCCCACAGAGTCAAAAATACTTACCATCTGGTCTTTAAAAGAAAAAAATTTGCCAACTCTTAGATAAGTCATTTGACTCGTTTGGGGGTCACTTCAATGTGGGAAATGACATCAAACTCAAATACAGCTTATTCCCCTAATAAGCAAAGCCATCTCTGTAAATTTTGGTCAATTGTGGATTTTAGACTTCTTCAAGGACTAAAGTATTTAAAGTATTTAAAATATTATGAAAATATTTTTAATCTTTGACTTCATTCGAATGATATTAATTCAGGATTTAATGCTTTTCTAACTCTCAAAAAATCCAATGGGGAGTATTGGTTTAAAAGATGGTAACGAGAACCCTGCATGAGAGACAGCAAAAGAAATGCAGATGTATAGAACGGATTCGTGGACTCTGTGGAAGAGGGCAAGGGTGGGATGATATGGGAGAATGGCATTGAAACATGTTAATTATCATATGTGAAATCAATCGCCAGCCCAGGGTTGATGCTCGGGGCTGGTGCACCGAGATGTCCCAGGGGGAGGGAATCGGGAGGGGGGAGGGTGGGGGGTTCTGGAGGGGGAGCATATGTAAACCCATGGCGTTTTCATGTCATTGTATGGCAAAACCAACACAATAAAGTTAAAAATAATTAAAAAAAAATGAATTGGACGGGACTGGAGCCTATTATCCAGAGTGAAGTAAGCCAGAAAGAAAAACAAAAATACAGTATACTAGTGCATATATATGGAATTTAGAAAGTTGGTAACGAGAACCCTGCATGCGAGACAGCAAAAGAAATGCAGATGTATATAACAGTCTTGTGAACTCTGTGGAAGAGGGCAAGGGTGGGATGATTTGGGAGAATGGCATTGAAACATGTTATTTATCATATGTGAAATCAATTGCCAGCCCAGGTTTGATGCTCGGGCCTGGTGCACCTGGATGACCCAGGGGGAGGGTGGAGGGAGGGGGGTTCTGGAGGGGGAACATATGTATACCCATGGTGGATTCATGTCAATGTATGGCAAAACCAACACAATAAAGTAAAGAAAATTTAAAAAAAAATGAACTGAAGAACCTTATAAAATACATCTTCAGTCAATTCCTTTCACGTTCTAAGATGTTGAGTTGCAATTTTTCATCAATTTTATACATACAGCAGACTTGTTTACAATTGGCTAGGCTTCAGTTCAGTTCAGTGACTCAGTAGTGTCTGACTCTTTGTGACCCCATGGATGGCAGAACATCAGGCCTTCCTGCCCATCACCAATTCCCCGAGTTTATTCAAACTCATGCCCATTGAGTCGGTGATGCCATCCAACCATCTCATCCTCTGCCTTCCCCTTCTCCTCCCATCTTCAATCTTTCCCAGCATCAGGGTCTTTTCAAAGGAGTCAACTCTTTGCATCAAGTGGCCAAAGTATTGGAGTTTCAGCTTCAACATTAGTCTTTCCAATGAACATTCAGGGCTGATTTCCCTTAGGATGGACTGGTTGGAACTCCTTACTGTCCAAGGGACTTTCAAGAGTCTTCTCCAATATCATAATTCAAAAGCAGCAATTCTTCAGTGCTCAGCTTTCTTTATAGTCCAACTCTCACATCCATGCATGACTACTGGAAACCATAATCACAGAAAACTAACCAATCTAATCACATGGACCACAGCCTTGTCTAACTCAGTGAAACTATGAGCCATATCGTTTCGGGCCACCCAAGATGAATACGTCATAGTGGAGAGTTCTGACAGAATGTGGTCCACTGGAGAAGGGAATGACAAACCACTTCAGTGTTCTTACCTTGAGAACCCCATGAATGGTATGAAAAGGTAAAAAGATAGGACACTGAAAGATGAACTCCTCAGGTTGGTAGGTGCCCAATATGCTACTGGAGATCAGTGGAAAAATTACTCCAGAAAGAATGAAGAGACAGAGCCAAAGCAAAACCAACTCTCAGTAGTGGATGTGACTGGTAATGGAAGCAAAGTCTGATGCTGTAAAGAGCAATATTGCATAGGAACCTGGAATGTTAGGTCAATGAATCAAGAAAAATTGGAATTGACCAAACAGGAGATGGCAGAGTGAACATTGAACTAAAATGGACTGGAATGGGTGCATTTAACTCAGATGACCATTATATCTACTACTGTGGGCAAGAATCCCTTAGAAAAAATGGAGTAGCCATCACGGTCAACAAAAGAGTCTGAAATGCAGTACTTGGATGCAGTCTCAAAAATGACAGAATGATCTCTGTTTGTTTCCAAGGCAAATCATTCAATATCACGGTAATCCAAGTTCATTCCCTGACTAGTAATGCTGAAGAAGCTGAAGTTGACTAGCCCTAGGATAGTCTTAAATTATTTGAAAAATACATACCTTTGAGGATAGTAAAATACCTTCTTGGAAAAAAAAGAGCAACAAAACAAGCAAGGACATACGAAAGTAGCTTTTTTCTCCTGTAAAGTTCTTCAAGTTCATAAGCCTCTTAGGTACATATAAAAGAAAATCAATATAAAAATAATAGTAATGTAGTTTGTGGATACAAATACAAATAAATAATAATTAGGTTCCTATCTTCATGAATGTATATCTACTCCATATTGACATCAAGTATCATGAACATTTGAAAAGGAAAGTCAATCAAAATATATTTCCCATGACACTACAGTGTTTACTGGTCTGTAAATACATTTTATTTCATATTTAGAAAACAAATAAATAAACATGTTTTGGAGGATTTGTAATGGCCAAATGTTCCTGAAAAAAAAATTTAGAAATTGCTTACCATTCATTTTGACAGACAATGGGTTGAGGAGTTTAAAAATGACTTTCTGAGGAAACAGCCTACAATGCATATTCAATATCTTAAAATGCCATTTCAGCTGCTTAGAATTTGAGATGTTGGAGGTGCATGTAACTGCCTCTCATTTAACAAATTGTCGTATATTCATGTGTGTGTGTGTGTGTATATATATATAGTTGTTTTGTTTTTTTTGCAAAAAGAACCTTAAAGAAGTTAAATTTGTTCTTGCCATTTCCCAGTCCCTTCAGTTCTATGTGTCCCTGCCATGTACACTATCTGTTTTCTGCCTTCCCACTCACCAATTATCTGCCTGAGTTTGAAACTATTCTAGAGACAATAGAGAAAAAAGAAATCTAAGTTGTGTTTCAAAACTAAATAATATGATAATTTACTCAATAGGAAAATTCATAGTGCTTTTGTTTCTCCCTCTATAGAATGTTTGTAATCTCTACTATGTCTTGTTGGCATAGAGTTTATATTCTATAGTCTTTCCCTGTTCAATATTTGTGGATTCTGAAAATGTATTGTATTTTCTTGTAACAAGCATTTTTAAAGGTCTATGGCTTCTGCTCCAAGTCTGTATCTATAGAAAGTTGTAGATGGAATTTTTACTCTGATGATGTCAAGAACTACTCTTCAAGTATAAAAATAAGAGTTCTGATGAGATTTCTCTTCCCAGATAGGCTTCAGCCTTGTCTGTAGTATAAACCCTTAACTCTCTATCCTTAAGATACTCAGTTTGGATAAGTGCTAACCAACATGCCGGGTAACATACAGGAAGTAGGTATTCTGTTTTATTAGCCTGAAAGCTTGTGAAAGAGAGAGTATGTCCTCTGGATAATTCATTATACATCTGTGTAGTTATTAAAGTTAAAAAAAAAATCTAACAGTGCCTTTTCCCCTTTATATAAGTGTTTCAAACAAACAAAAAAACAAAAACGAGAGAAACTTAAAGAAGCTGGACTGAAAATAACATCTCTGTTTCTGGTAGCACTAATGTTTCAAAGTGAATACTGAACTCACTTTGTACTGTATTCCATGTATTAGAGGTTGTTGATTCCTCCTCTTTGGAAAACCTATTTTAAAGCTTTCTGGGGTTAGAAACAGCGATGTGGAATAGTGACGAGGCTCATGGGATCTGGAGATACTAAGGTTTAAATAAAGTAAGATCTGTAATTACATAGCACAGTGCCTGGCACATAATAAATACTCAGCTAAAATTGTCTGTTGTTCCTTATTGCTATCATTACAATTACCCCTCCTCCTAATTCTCCTTTTAATTTTATTACAGTAGCACAAAGAATTAGTTTTGGGGAAATGTGTTAGAATCAACCTTTTACCCCTCCAATTTGGCTATCACATTTGCACTTGGGTTTTTTGGGGATCTGATTAATATGTGGTGCCATCTAATGCCTCATGACCCATTGTGCCAGATACCATCTCAATGCCTGATTTTTGTGTTTATAAAATGTATATTTTGTTTAGGGTTTTTAAATGCAAAGCATCATATTTCAAGAAAATGGAGAAGTGAGTATAGAGGTTAACATTAATTTAAATGATTTTTCAAAGATTATTATTCTATTCATACATATAATTATCTCTGAAAGCAAAGATATTAGCAGTCACCACTGAAGAAAGGGAGTTCCCATTATACACACTGGGTTAGTGTATACACAACTAGGTTAGTTGTCCAAAATATAGCTTAGTGATCAGGTATGACTCAGCCCATTAACAAAAATGTGCAAATAATATGGTTTTGCACTTCAATTTTCTTTTAAAACACTAAAACTTGAGGACAATAGTTAAATTTCATTCTATCGGAATTCCCCATCTTCAGGGGTTGCTGTCTGATCTCCAGGGGGGTTACACAGTGCCAAGGAGTTGTTGGATATGGGAGCTGCTTGAATCGTCACGTTGGTTAATGTCATCATTATCCATCATATTCTATTACCTCAAAAATCATAATTCTCTTTCAAAATGTTCCAGCTCCTGCTGGCATGGCTTCTCAGGAACTGGGGCCCTCTCAATAATTCTGTGACTTTCCAAGGCTACCAAAGGATCTGCGTTTTTGACATGTTAATCTAGACTTCCAGAATTCATTTGGATTTTCAGTCTATTGCATACTTCCCTGTTGAAGAAACATGACATCTGAATTTTTTTTTTTTCCAGTCTGAGGGAGGAAAAGAGAAATGATAAGGTGGGAACAGAAGTGAGTATTTCAAATATTGTCCAGACAAAGAAATCAGTGCACAATAATCCCCTTTCTACCTTCCCAGATCCTCCCCTTATCTGTCTTAGGGGCTTAGCGTCTGAAGATCCAAACTATGAATATGGTTATACATGGAGTGGATACCTTTGCAAGAAAAAGACCCATCTATTCCATCTGCATTCATTAGGATAGATTCCTGGAACTATGTTCCTGTCCTCTCGGCAATCAGGCAAAACCTCATCTTATGTATAAGTTCTAAATGGGGGAAGGAACCAGGCAGAAAGAGATCCAAATGTCCAAGATTCATATGGTAGTGTTTTCACTGTCAGAGCTTATGCACTGAGTATTTTGTGAGATATTTTTGATTTGTTGTACTTGTCTTGGTTTAGCAAAGAAAGAGCTGAATGTATTTTTTAAAATGTATGATAAACAGCTCTCTTTTATTGCTAAGTACCAAGTTTGCCTAAAACTCTGAAATCATTATATTGATATACCATGGAAGGGAGTTCAGCATGAAATGGAATCTTCTTAGCCTCCTTTTTAGTTGTCCATTATATAAAGTGGCCCCATACAAAGCCAAATCTGCAGTTGCATGTAAATCCTATTCACTGCAAATCATCCTTCCACAGCTATACTGAGCTTCAGACTGAAACACTATTTGATAAACAGTCTGATACTATCTGGTATTAGAAAAGTTCTTGAACTGGGACTTCTACAAGAGTATGAGAAGGAAATTAGAAGACTGTGGATCTTCTGTTTTATCTGTCTCGCCTTTAAGCTCATTTTGAATAAAAAATCTTTGACTGACATGAGGGAAACAATGGGTCCAATATCTACCTCCTCCTATACACACATCTATAAAGAAAGCTGAGCGCCAAAGGGTTGATACTTTTGAACTGTGGTGTTGGAGAAGACTCTTGAGAGTCCCTTGGACAGCTAGGAGATCCAACCAGTTCCATCCGGAAGGCAATCAGTCCTGAGTGTTCATTGGAAGGACTGATGCTGAAGCGGAAACTCCAATAATTTGGCCACCTGATGTGAAGAGCTGACTCATTTGAAAAGACTCTGATGCTGGGAAAGATTGAAGGCAGGAGGAGAAGGGGACAACAGAAGATAAGATGGTTGCATGGTATCACTTAAACTCATCAATGGACATGAGTTTAAGCTCTGGGAATTGGTGGTGGACAGGGAGGCCTGGCGTGCTGCAGTCCATGGGATCCCAAAGAGTCAGACACGACTGAGCCACTGAACTGAACTGAGCTGAATACACACATCTCAGATACACCTGCAGATGCCATGGGCATTTTTCTGATAATCAGATGAGATCCAGGAGACCATTTACTCCTGTCATATCTTATAGTCCCAGGTCCTCTTATCCTCCAACTGGAAGACATGACATTCAAAAGCTGGCACTCCCCTTGTTCCAAGCACTTGCTACCACAGTGGACTGATTGCGCTGCCCGACTTGTTATTCCTGCCAAGACTCATTTCTCATTTTTTTTTCTTTGTCCCACAACACAGACCATTTAGAAAATATTGGACTATTCAACAGATGTTTGGCAGAAGTTTGAAGTAGAAGGTCTGAAATATTTATGGAGAATATCCTTGACTAGTTTTAATCTCTGACCAAGTAGTGGGAAAAGGATATAAATATCAGCATTGGTTTATTTCCATTCCTCCTTTTATTCTGCAGTCTTTACATACTTTTCTTCCTGTGTCTCTCTTTTTAGGTAATATATCAGAAAAGAGAAATGTAATCAAAGATGAGGTAGGAATGCTTAGTGAAGTGCGTTCATATCCTAGGCTATGAGTGTTCTAAAGAATGGTGTATCACTGTAGTTGCTCTATGTGTTGCATCATTAAAGCAATGCATTAGAGTAGCTGTAATTGTTTCCTTCTAGAACTTCACATGAAAAAGTAAACTGTGAACCAGAATCTCTTTCTTTTACAAACAATTCAGGCTGACTCAGACTCCTTTTTGAAAAAGCTAAGGAAGGTTCTTAAAGGAACTTTGTCGAGTGGTTTCCTCCCATTGAAATAAATCCAGCAAGTAAAATTAATGAAACAATCCAGTCAAAATGAAACTAGAGGTGGCTCATGAGTGGGTATTTGACAATCTAGCTATTGCAGTGATTGAGCTGGAGCTTTTATGAAATCATGTTATCTCCTGAGAACTACTTCACTATCAGGTTTGATTTTTCTTTATTCCAGCTATCATGTAGTAACTTCTAATTAAAGCAGATCACTCAAATGTGTAAAAAGAAAAGAGAAAAAGCAAACAAAATTATTGTTTTTACTTATTTGATGAATAATTATTTCTTATATTTGTAGACAATTTCAAAAGCAGAAAAAGCTGTGTGTTTCTACACCATGGAAGGTATAACCATGGACCCAGTGTACAGTAAACAAGATAGTCATAAGTAGCTTAGGAGCACTTGAGTTTTATATGGCTGTAACCTGAAAAAAATATATTTGTTGTCTTCACATAAATAAGATTCATTTACACTTATGATGTAGAAAATTGAAAAAAAAAAAAAAACTCCCTTCCCAGGGTGTACAAAGAGTTGTATAGAAACCAGAATACATAGAGCACTTTAAAAACTCAGTAATAATACAACCTGGTTTTGAAAATGGATAAAATATTTGGTCAGATAACAAAGAATATATATGAATGGCCAATAAGCACATAGAAGGATATTCAACATGATTAATCTTTAGGAAAACAGAAATTAAAATCACAGTGAGAAAATACTACCTAGCTATTTGAATGACTCCAATCAAAAAACAACACACAAAACCAAACAATATCAAATGCTGTCATGAATTCAAAGTAACTGAAATCCTTACGTGTTTCTGGTGGAAATACAAACTGATATGGTGACTTGGAAAACAGATTTCCAGTTTCTTATAAAGTTAAAAATATTATTTTCATGAGAGACCCAGAACTCTTAGGTTATTCCCCAAGTGAAATGAAAATATAGATTCAGATAAAAGCTAATAGGTAAATCTGTAGGACAGCTTTATTCATAGTCATCAAAAGCTGTAAACAACATCAATGGATCACATCCAATAGGGGAGTGGAAAAAGGATGTAGTTCATTCATACAATGAAACGATACTCAGCGGGAGAAAAGGCACAAACTACAGATATGTGCAATGGCATGAATGCATTTAAAAAGCATTATGTCAAGTGAAAGACTCAGAAAAAAAAGACAACATTCTGTATAATTCCATTTATTTGACATTTTAGAAAAGATAACCTAAAGTGAAAGAGGAGAGTGAAAATGTTGGTTTAAAGCTCAACATTCAGAAAACTAAGATCATGGCATCTTGTCCCATCCCTTCATGACAGATAGATGGAGAAACAGTGGAAAACAGTGGCTGACTTTATTTCTTGGGCTCCAAAATTACCGCAGATGGTAACTGCAGCCATGAAATTAAAAGATGCTTACTCCTTGGAAGAAAAGTTATGATCAACCTAGATAGCATATTAAAAATCAGAGACATTACTTTGCCAACAAAGGTCTGCCTAATCAAGGCTACGGTTTTTCCAGTAGTCACGTATGGATGTGAGAGTTGGACTGTAAAGAAAGCTGAACACCAAAGAATTGATGCTTTTGAACTGTGGTGTTGAGAAGACTCTTGAGAGTCCCTTGGACTGCAAGAAGATCCAACCAGTCCATCCTAAAGGAGACCAGTCCTGGGTGTTCATTGGAAGGACTGATGTTGAAGCTGAATATCCAATACTTTGGCCACCTGATGAGAAGAGCTGACTCATTGGAAAGGACCTTGATGCTGGGAAAGATTGAGGGCTGGAGGGGAAGGGGATGACAGAGGATGAGATGGCTGGACGGCATCACCGACTTGATGGACAAGAGTTTGAGCAAACCCGGGAGTTGGTGATGGACAGGGAGGCCTGGCCAGTCGCAAAGAGTTGGACATAACTGAGCGACTGAACTGAACTGATAGGGACAGAAAGCAGATCAGTACTTGCCATAGGCCGGGAATAGGGAGAAGGTGACTGAATATAAAGTGGTACAACAGAATTTTTTGTGATGATGAAAATATTCTATATCTCGATTTGGTGGTGGTTACCAGACTCTATAAGTTTTCAAGATTTACAAAACTATCTACCTTTGTAGGACAGATTTTACTATGTTTAATTTATATCCCAGTAAATCAATGATAAGAGAAGGATAAGGAGGAAAAATGATCCTTTCTGTCTGAAATAGGCATTATGATCTAACACTTACCACACTGGATGGTTTTGTTCAGAAATTACTCATGGTAAGTTATCTTGTCTGAGAACTCAGTGATTGCAAATTGATACTTGAGTGCAGGTATTCAATTCATTCTAGATTTATTTCTTATCCTGTGAACTTCATAGGACCTTTATTATTAATGAGGTCAAAAGTCAGAGTATTAAGAAACACAAAGGAGTAAAAGCTTCTTTAAATTCAGGGAATAATTTGATCATGAGCCCCAAGGGCTGCCTCTTTTGATCTTGGGGGAAATGGTATGGGAAGGAGAGGATGCAAAACCACAGAGCTGATAGGAAAATGAACCTTATTGTAATTTAAATTTGAGCATCAAATACCAATGAAGTATCTACATGCAAATTTAATTGGGAAAGTCAGTTGTATCTACTAAAATCAAGCCAAACATAACTTATTTTAAGAGCATGATTACTTTGAGGCTTTATAGGTAGACTGTGGAAATGCTAATGAGTAAGTTTACAGATTTGAACCAAATTATATGTTTTGTGTTTTGAGGCTCAAGAGAATTAATTCAATCATACTAACAGATTGAAGAAGCAAACAGATATTGCGTGACAAGATGGCATGTATTAAAAAATTAAGAACAGCTACATATTTTGTTTTTAAATTTTATTTTACTTTTGGTTTGATCAATGAGAGAGTACATAAAAATTCTGGCAACACTGGCTTTGTAAATATGTCTTTGAAAGGGGATTACTCACTCTTCAGTCTGACATCTGTCACTCCCCTAGAACACAAAAGGACTGTGCAGGTTTGGGCAGCTTGTTAGATTGCTTTCAATGTTTATTTTCACCAATATCCAAATGTGTGAATATAAGAAAGTTAATGTTTTAGAAAACAGTTTGTCTTTGTTCTTTTATAGTATGCATGCATTTTTATATCAATCTGTTTCAGAATGAAGCATATTTTATCCAGACATGGTATGTTTCAAAGACTACAGTGTTGGTCAATGCACAAGTTTCATCATGTTGCATTAAGACCATAACATGAAAGCAAAGAAACTGTAAAACATTTTTATCTTACACTATTTGCCATACTGGATATTTATTCTTATTAACATAAGTAGAATTCATCATATATTTTAAAGTAAGAATTATTAGTATTTTAATACAAACATCCAATGTTTGAGGGTACATAATTGAAATCACTTCTGCTTGTAGAAATCACAGGTACTTTAGATAATGTTCAAATGTTTTAGTGATTAAATTCCACCAACTACAAATTGTTCATTCAAAGCCATTTTAAATATAAAGAACTTTTAAAAGTTAGCCCTGAAGATATAGTAAATTTTCAGGCATTTCCTCTCAACATTCAAATAGAAAATCTGTTCTTTGTTCACTTTTTAAATTAAAAATGAGAGAAGAAATAGAATTCAGACTCCAGTGAAAGCCTGCTTTCTGTGAAGAAAATGTATTGATTTTATCATGGTCTTATGAACATGTCAAGTGGTAATTAGGTATTTTCTGAACAACTTTCACAGGGTGATTTTGTAGGACTGGGGATCATGAAGATTGTAATGCTCTGAACAGTATCCAGAACTACTTCTAACACCTGCTTTTGAATCAGAAACAAACTAAAAGCTGATAGACATGAACATATAGATGAAATTATATTTGACTAATTTTCAACATAGTTTTATTAATTCAATAGTAACATAATATTTTTATATTTGATTTGCATCTTTCATTAACTGCATGAATTGCTCCACTGGGGAATAACACCCCCTTGACTGGCCTATCAAATGATTTTCCAGCTTGCTTACTTAGTCAAACTCTATCCTGTATTCTTCCTCTCTCCTCATAGCAACCACATTCAAAGAGGTCAGCCTGCACAGCTTTTATTGTTCATTTGACACATCTGTGTTTAGCACACACTATGTTTTTAATGTTAATATCCTCAGTTTCCTAGAGAGGGTCATTTTCTCTCCCACTGGTAAAACAGAAAATCTTCTATTTGCAGTGATTATTACGAGGATCCAATGAGGAAATTTTAGTAACCTTGTTCCACTCACTTTAAAAAGACTTGAAAAACTTGAGATACTATAACTCAGTTACTGTTCATACAGAAAGCAACCTAGCCATGGCCCCTGAATCAGTTCAGTTCAGTTAACTCATTCAGTCATGTCCAGCTCTTTGTCTTCCCATGGACTATAGCACATCAAGCCTCCCTGTCCATCACCAACTCCTGGAGTGTACTCAAACTCTTGTCCATCAAGTTGGTGATGCCATCCAACCATCTCATCCTCTGTCATCCCCTTCTCCTCCCACCTCCAATCTTTCTCAGCATCAGGGTCTTTTCCAATGGGTCAGTTCTTTGCATCAGGGAGCCAAAGAATTAGAGTTTTAGCTTCAGCATCAGTCCGTCCAGTGAATATTCAGGACTGATTTCCTTTAGGCCCCTGATTTCCTTTAGGCCCCTGAATACATGTAAATTTTCTCTAGTTCCCAGGAGAAATTGATTCAGAGTGCACTCAGGAGGACTGCTTTGCTTTGATTTGTCATTTCAAATCCCATGTGGGTTATTTCCTTGACATTATAGACTGAAAAATCCATGAGCTCAGGAACACATGCTGTGCCTATGGATTACATCTAGACTACAAACAGGCCTGAGAAGATTGTTCTTATCCTTTTTCCCCCTGTATATCACCCTATTCACAGTTAGCCTATTAAAGGAAGTGGGAGGAATCCTCGTGTTATGTTCCCTCACTCACATCTAAAGAGAAAAGATCCAATGAAGATGGAGGTAGCTTAAAAACACTCTGTTCCTTCCTGTAAAAATATTTGTATCACTTTTGAACTGGAGATAGAAATTTCATATTCTCAGGAAGAAGTTTGGAAGGTTAAAAAAAAATGCTTCTTATAAGTTTATATCTCTCTCTGGCCACCTCTCTTCCACTCGATTCTCATCTGGAAACATCAATATATAAAATAGTGTCATCCAGGAAGGATTCATGACAAACCTCCTTGAAAACCCTACATTCTTCAGCATAACGTGTTTGAGATAAAAATGTGCTCAACAAACATTACAAAAATCAGAGTTTTTCCAACTTTATTTTTAAAAAAGATAACATTGATGAAAATCTGAACATTCCTCCTAATTTGTAGTCACAAAACACATAGTACAACTGGTTAGTATGCAGACCCAAAGGAAGAAAAGCTTCAAAGAAATTAGATATCAAAGAAAATATAGTTTATAATTTATGACTGCAGAGAACAAGTGCAGTGCAATGTTTAAGACCTAAGGCTCTAGAGTCCACATACTTAGTTTTAAATCCCAGTTCAGTCATCAGCCAGCCATCTGATAACAGACTACTTTATTAACCTCCCCAAATCTCGGTTTCCTTATCTGTCAAATAGAATGTTACTAGTTCTTGCCATCATATAAAAGTTAAATGAAAAGATGAATGTAAAGAACACAGAACAAGACTTGACTCAAAAAGTTGCTAGTTTCCTTTCAGTGCGTATGGAACTAGAATTATATTTTGGCCTTTTATCAATGTACATGTTTTCAAAAGTATATGTCATTCCAAAAGTCTACAAGCAATAAATGCTGGAGAGGATGTGGAGAAAAGGGAACCCTCTTACACTGTTGGTGGGAATGCAAACTAGTACAGCCACTATGGAAAACAGTGTGGAGGTTCCTTAAAAAGCTGCAAATAGACCTGCCATATGACCCGGCAATCCCACTGCTGGGCATATACACCGAGGAAACCAGAATTGAAAGAGCCACGTGCACCCCAATGTTCATCGCTGCATTGTTTACAATAGCCAGGACATGGAAGCAACCTAGATGCCCATCAACTGACGAATGGATAAGAAAGCTGTGGTACATATACACAATGGAATATTACTCAGCATTAAAAAAAAATTCATTTGAAGCAATTCTACTCAGATGGACGAAACTGGAGCCCATTATCCAGAGTGAAGTAAGCCAGAAGCAAAAACAACAATACAGTATATTAACACATATATATGGAATTTAGAAAGACAGTAATGAGACCCCAACATGGGAGACAACAAAAGGAATGCAGATGTATAGAATAGACTTGTGGACTTTGTGGATGAGGGTAAGGGTGGGATGATATGGGAGAAGGGCATTGAAGCATGTTAATTGTCATGTGTCTAATCAATCGCCAGCCCAGGATTGATGCTCGGGACTGGTGCAGCGAGATTTCCCGGGGGGGAGGGAGGAGGGAGGGGGGACCCAGAGGGGAAGCATATGTAAACCCATGGTGATATCATGACAATGTATGGCAAAAACAATAATAAAAAAAAAATAATAAAACATAAAAAAAATAAAAAATAAAAAAAAATAAAATTAATCTTAGACGATATTTCTAAGGGCTTCCCTGGTGGCTCAGTGATAAAGAATCTGCCTGCAATACAGGAGATGCAAGACATGCAGGACTGGTATAAGACCCAGTCCCTGGGTCGTATACATGTTGAATGTTCTAGGCAGTAATCCAGTGAATGACATGGAATGAATTATTCTTGATAGTAAGCACATATGATAGGAAAATTTAAAACTAAAAAAAGATGACTTTGTTATCGTTAATTATCTTATAGGAAATATCTCTCCTGAAAAGCTAATATGATACATATGCACATATATACACACACTTAAGTATTTCTATATAATATATGTATTAGTTTTGAGTCGATCAATGACTAATGCCAAAGTCTTAAATGGATTGATAAATAATAAAACATATTAAAGTCACCAATCCATGAAAAACAATTTATTATCATTTAAGGGAGAAAAGACAGTAATTTTTGATTTTCCCTACTGACAATCAACTCTGCTGCAAAATCCATTTGATTAGAATGAAAGCATCACCTCTCAGACAGATGTGAGTAGCTATCAACACAACACAGTAATTAAGAGCAAGCTTTTGAAATAAAATTCCTGGATCTAAATCTTGGTTCTGCTTTTAGCTTTGGAAACTTTGGCCTTTGTTTCCACATCTGTTAACTGGGGATAAAAAATAATACTCATCTCATAGGGTTATTTGAAAGATTAAATAGACAATATTTGCTCTGGGCTTAGGACAGCATCTGCCATATAATAAATGCCAAAATATTAACTTAGCTGACTTGTCACCCCAAGGTTTATCTTTTGCTTTGGCTGAGTTTCATCAGTAATTGAAAGAGTGCTTCTAACTTCTACTAGGCTAGATTAAATAAAGATCCAGGTTTTGTCAATAGTGTGCTTAATTAAGCAAACCAGATAAGAGTATCAATAAGCATTTGAGAGAGGCCTTGATATGGATAAACTTAAAGGGAGCTGATAGGGAATGAAGGTAAATGACAAAGCAAGTGCTGGACTCTTTCAGATTATCTCTTGGATGCATGGTTACTGTCTCATAGAACTCTGATGTATTCAAGGAATGCTGCCTTACCACTCCTTTGTACAGTTCTGGAAAATTTGGGCCCCAGTTTGTGACTGTACCAGAAGCTCATCTGCAAATCAACTGTTTGAAATTCAAAAAATATTTTTCAACTACTATTCTGAATTGTAGTTCTCAGGCCAGTCTAACGGATTCAGATTTTCACTGAAGAATACTACCCCATCAACTATGTCTGACTCCCACTTTTAGCATGCATTGTGTGTTTAATACGCCAGCAGTGAATATCCCTGTCTGCAAGAGCAGCTCATTTGCCACACCAGGAAAGGCACCCTGGTTGCTCCAGGGTGCCGATAATCTGACAAATGGGGATTTGTCAAATTCCCATGTCTGCATAAGATAATTTTCCTCCTAATTTCTGCACTTTTGTAGAAGAGGATATTTGAATAACCAAAGCTCATAGTTGGAATAGAGCTTACATTCCTTCTAGTCCACAACATCAGGGACTAAACTTCTTTTGATTCTTCCTCTCTCACTGTCTCTGCTGAACTAGAGGCAGAGGCCAAGGAAAGACTCTGTTCTTCTCAGGAGCGTGGTGGGCTGTGCTGCAGAGAGCAAGGCCCCCCCAGACCAGTGACGGTGTTTTCGTGACTGTCCTTCCCTGTGCTCTTTTAGCTTCCAAAGGCTGTTAAAATTTTAGCTACTATTTCTGTAACTTCCAGTGACATTCGTCATATCAGTCCCCTCTCTGGATAGAACACTATCCTCCTGCCTCTTTAAATCTCTTTCTCCACCACTCAGAAAAAAAATATAACATTTAAAAAATTCCATCTGAATAGAAGATTCATTTCATCACTCTTTTCTCTATGGATCAACACATCTCTGGGATGTGAGTTTATAATTAAGACTAAAAAGAAAAAAAAATAGCAACACAAATGTATCTATAACAGTGTCAAAATTGAATATCCTCTTAATGAGTAAGAAAACATTTTTTCAACTTCTAATTATTTTCTCTTTGAAAATACATGTGGCAAAATAATGCACATATTTTATTGGACTGTGTTTCTTTAAATGCTGCATTTCGTGAAGCATTAAAATGGATTTGGTATCAACATGCTGAAGGCTCCTGCAACTACCAAGATATCAGCTGTCATTACTGTGTCATGGAGATTCACCCCTAAAAATACCTCACACAAAAGTGGAGGAGACATTTGCAGACAGCTTTGTCATTTAGGTATTGTCTCATGGTACATAGATGGATCTTAGGTGCTGTGCTCATTATAAAATGATTTTCCAAATTTAGGGGGACTAGAATCCTCCAATTAGATGCTTAGTATCTATGGATACACTAGCTTTGGTATTTTTTTTAAATCCAATATGTAGAGCTTTGGGATCTAGTGACTTCATCCTGCCTTTATGCTTTTAAATGTTTGTTTTTACACTTTGTCTTCATAGTGTTTATTGACAACAAGAGCAGCTCAGTGCCAAACATGTAATACATTACTCAATATATCCTAGCTCTTATAAATGAAAGAATCGATGCGACAGCATCGCTTCACATTTGACTCACTGTGTGCCACAGAAATAATGCACGTATAATGATATTACATAATGGAACTCTGTCTACCAGTTTAGCAACATCTGGAATGGCTGGGTAAAGTGATTAGTGACCTTGGTTCTCCTTGACTTCACTACATTCTCTGCCAGATTGACCGAGTGATGAGGTTGGTAACACTAAGTATCCCTGTCAGCACTTTTCCCCTCTCCTTACTATATTCTAGATTTTTTTTTCATCTCCAGCCCCAGAATTTATCCTTTCATCTCTGCTCACAGACCTTTGCCTTCATCTTTCTAAGTAAGATGATAAAGGATAAGCAATTACAATACGGCCTGGAGAGGACTCTCTTAAAATATCATTCTTTCTCTTCATTTCTCTCCTTTCTTGTTCCATATTATGCGTACACGCTAAGTTGCTTTAGTCATATCTAAGTCTTTGCAACCTTATGGACTGTAGCCCATCAGGCTCCTCTGTCCATGGGATTCTCCAGGCAAGAATACTGGAGTGGGTTGCCATGTCCTCCTCCAGGCAATTTTCCCAACCCAGGGATCAAACCTGCATCTCTTATATCCCCTGCGTTGGCAGGCAGGTTCTTTACCACTAGCATCATCTGGAAGCCAGTTCCATATTTTAGTACATCCTTACTTTCTGCTGGTTGGATAAGAGCAAACAAAACAAGTCAATGAAATGTAACAGTACCACAGTATTTACCTTGACTCTGTATCCTTTTACCCACAAGTTTCACAGGAGATGGTGTGGCTGAGAGAGTGAAGAAAAAAGAAGAAAGGTCTTGGAAGGTTGAGACAGAGGGGAGAAACTGACAAAGAGTAAAACATAAAATCTTGCTTGAACTAATCACTAGTAAAGTAGTTTTTATTTGAGACATGAAGACCAGTGATGATTTTTGCTTCCAGCTTGATTGCAGGACAAGAAAAAAGGCTACCATAGCCATGCTATGTTGGTTTAGAGTCAGATTGTTATAAAACAAATAAAATGCTTCCTCTAGATGCCTCCCTCTCTTTCCCTCTCTTTATTCCTGCCAGCATTCACATGAGTTCCATGATCATAGCCTCTTTCCAGCCTACATTAATATCTATTGTTTTCTCTTCTACCACAAAATTAATCTTCCTAAAACATGGCTTAGATGGCACTCCCTTGGTCCCAGGCCCTGGAGGTGGGGAGACTTGGCTGGCCCCTGCTTAGCTTTGAAGTGCAATACGATTAGCTTGTGAATGCAAGTTGCTAATACATCAGCAACTGTCTTCATCATTTTCCCATCTGTTCTCTGTTAGTTATCTTCTGCTACAGAAAGAATGAGCATTTTCCCTTACTGGATGTGCTTCAAGATGTTTCCAGACCAACAGGGACTTCTTAAAAAGTAGAATCCAAGTCATTTGAATACCTTTTTTTAGTGTATGTGAGCAGCCATCCTAGACAACTAACTAGTCAAGTGTTAGCACAAACTGCATTAGTGGGGTTTCTTTCTTTATTTAAGTAGATCACTCTCACACATATATTCTAAATATACATTCTATTCTATACATACATTCCATGTTCAAGTAGTTCCTTTTCCAAATTGTCCGCTTGAACAATGATTCTCAAAGTGTGGTCTCCAAAGGAATACATCAACATCACGAGGGAACTTGTGAAAAATGTGAACTCTTAGGCCTCAACCAGGATCTAGAATAATCTCTGGTGGTGAAACCCAGCATCTTTGTTTTAACAAGTCATCCACATAATTTTGATATATGCTATCAAATTTTGGGGAACATTAATCTAACGTCTACCAATTATGAGTTCATTTTTCATAATACAGTGAGATTTTATATAAAAATATATAATACTCTTCTTATCATACCTACTACAGAATAAAGTGAGTATGAGTTTTCATTATGAACATTTATCTGAAATTTTTGGAAAATCATCCATGAGATACAGGCTTTCAAATCTCTCTATATATGTATATATGTATATATATACATCTAGCAATTCAGTATTTTTTTTTCCAGGCATAGTTTGAAGACCTTTACATATATTAACCCCTTCACATCTTAAAACAAACAAGTAGTATTATTTATTTCCCATTTTACATATGGGTATAAGTCTGGCCAAGAAGAGTCTAACAATTTACCCATCATCACAAAGTTAGGATAAAGCAGAGATTTGAACCTGGTAATACAGTACTCCATGCTTTTAACCACTTCTTTATGTTACCTATTAAATAAACATCCTCTTATTCTTCTTAGAGCTATTTTGTTTTTAAAACTACAACTGTGTCATCAAATGTCCAGTGAACATTTTTGTAAAACTTGAAATGTCACCCCACTTCGTTTTATTTAACTTATTTAACTTCCAGTTTACACTCACTAAGAGGCTTAGTGAGGCCACACGATTTACTCAATTTCAAATAATTCTTATATAGTTTGAACTGATCTATTTTTGAGTAGAATGTGCTTTTCCTTATAATTTTATTTTTTAAAAATCAGTGTCAATTCACTGATTGAGAGGTCACTGTTTATTTTTAATGCACATCAGTAGATGGAAGACTGTAGATTTTCATTTTGAGCAGACACAATGAGAGTAAATAAATCATTCCATTGTTAAATATAAACTCATATTATTTATAGATTGGTAAATATTTATCAGCATTTTATCTTCTAAAGCTAATACACAGAATCTTCCTCTGCAATGTATTTAATATAATTTTGTGTCTATAAAATCACTACTAACTAGTATATTAGAAATAAATGGCAAATGGAAGTATTACACAGATTTAAAGTGTAACCTTTGTTAGCTACACGTGTTAGCACAAATTGCCTTGCAGCATATTAAACATAAATCTGATGCAAATTAATAGGAGCAAATATTTAATAGATTGTCTGGACCAGTTATCTAGATTGTAATTATTTTAAAAACTTTTAAAAATGAAAAGAGAAGAAACTTCTCTGATTTATTGTATGTTAAAATTATGATATGTGTTTTTAAAGTCATTTTCCAATCAATCTGTCTTTATTTTAACACTGTCTTAAAAACATTGGCACTTTCTTTCCCATTGTCCAGTGTGAAGACATCTGAAAATAGAGGTAAATAACTCAATGTACTATGAAGGTTAACAGCCTCTTGGGGATTCAATCACCATTTGATTTAATGTTGGACTATTTAATCATATTATAAACTTCTCCAACCGGCCTGCATAATTGCCTCCTTAGCAGAAAATAGTAAACAGCTTACCTTGCAACTCTGGTTCCTTAAGAAGCCATTACATTCCTGAAAACATCACAAGATCTGTCAGCATTTTCATTATCTACCTCCATTTTCTAGAGCTGATAACTGGCTATAAAATTTTACTCTGGGCTTAAAATTGACATTTAATATTTTGACCACAAAATAAATGCAGTCATATTCTGGGAGATAGGGTAGGGCTCTTTTGCTGTGCAATTCAAATTAAGTAAATTGTTATTGCCCAGAAAATAGCAACTCATAACAATCACTACCATTTATTGAGTGTCTATTTTCCACCAGGGGCCAGTATAGTTTCATATACTATATTGAATTATTTTTAACAAAGTTAAGCAAGGAAGGTGGTATTATTCTCAGTCTGCAGATGAGGAAACTGATACTTAAAGAAGAAAAGTCCTTTCCCCAAGGTTACACAGAAAGAAATTGAGCTCAAACACTAGTTCATAGGATCATGGTGCTTCTTGCTATGTAGCTGCTGCTTAACTTCACCTGTGCATAGGGTGAGCAGGAGGGACGTGAGCTAACAATGAAAAACAGGGTTTCGCATTTCAACAGTTAACCTATTTCACCTCTTTTCCCAAGGGCCACTGTCTCATTTCTTACCCAATTATAGCTTCCGTGGATATTTTTGCTGCATATCTTGAAGGGGAAAATTATACTAATAAGTCAGGATTAGAAAAAGACGTTCCACTATTTGACAGCTTGCCATGCTTCCATAACAAATGACTATTTGATTAGAGAAATGAGGTTTGAAAATAATTTCTTTCATCCAAACTATGAACCAATCAGCATAGGTGTTTTTAATATTTAAAAAAAGCTCATAATAGCTATCATCCACCAACTTAAATGACGCGTCTCCCACATATGTTCTTCATGTCTTCTTCAGCAAAATCTCTGTAAAGACTTTCTCCCAGAGAAAGTTTAGGCACCTGCCACCTAGACTAATGTGACAGATCACACGGCTCACCGTCTAAAACCCACTGTCACTTACATCTAAAGTCATACTGTGAGAAAGTGCTCAACAGGGCTAATGGTTGTGCTAATTCGGTGGCATCTTAACTCTGGAGTTGAAACCAGACTTCAGAGACAAGAAACTTTGTGCTACTGTTTTGAAAGGCAGACTCTGTTAGCCTGTCCGAAAACTCATTTTCTGTTCATTATTTTTCTACTTTTACAATGATGGCCATCAGCATCAGTTCAGTTCTGTTCAGTAGCTCAGTTGTGACCCCATGGACTGCAGCACGCCAAGGTTCCCTGTCCATCAACAACTCCTGAAGCTTGCTCAAACTCAGGTCTATAGAGTTCGTGATGCTATCCAACCATCTCATCCTCTGTCGTCCCTTTCTCCTCTTGCCTTCAACCCTTCCCAGAATCAGGGTCCTTTCCAATGAATCAGTTCCATCAGCATCATCCACATCAAATCTTTATGAGTATCTCCTTGGTGAGTAGTACCATGAAATTGTCCTCAGAACAAAGTTAAAGCAATATTCTGTGATAATCTAAAGGAGAAAAGAATTTGAAATAGAATAGGTACATGTATATTTGTAACTGAATATAATATGTATAATATAACTTGGCAGAACACTTGAAACTACTCCAATATAAAATAAACATCAAAAAAAAAAAAAAGAACAAAGTTAAAGCCGAGTTAAATTCCCTCAGTGTACGCAATTTGGTCAAGGTCTATTGATTTGATCTTTTAGCCTGGCTTCATGATTAATTATAAAGTGATCAATTGGGATGACTAGGCAGTAAGCGCCATTGAAAACTCAACAGCAAAAACCACCAAACTGCCTCTAGCCATGTCCTTTAAAATTGTCTGCAATTTAACTTCACATCCAGGCTCTAGGATCTTTTAAATCCTTTAGAGAGGAAATACTGTCAAATATGTCATCAGTATAGATCTAGAGAGGACCGATTCTCAATTAAACCACGACTAAGTTCATCCAGGGGAAAGCTGAGTTTTCAGTGTTTGATTGAGAGGATCATTTAAACTGATTAGAAATCTTCAGAGGATATTTAAGTGATAGGTAGAAACCTGAGTGGCTTTCATTGCCACAAAAGTCCTATAATTCAGTGGTAGCTGAAAGAGAATGTGTATAAAAAATTCAAACAGTTCTTTTCAACCTCCAAAATTGGATGATTTTACTCATGAGAAAGGCTGGGGCTCAAAAGCATAGAAATCCTCTGTAACTTACATCTGAATCCATTCTGTGAGTAAGTGCTCAGCAGCGTTGATGGTTATGCTAATTCTGTGACATCTTAACTCTGGGGATCAAACCAAACTTTAGAGACAAGAAACATTTTTTTTTTTTTTTTGGCAAATGGGGACAGTGGTTACAGAAATCAGTCTTGCTGCAGCAGACTCACTTTATCAGGAAAGCAGACCGAGTCCTCCTGGCTGACAGGCCATTGAAAGCGTGTTCCTTAGTAGAACAGGGTGATGGCCCTGGTCATAGCCACACAAACATGGCTTTGAACTTATATTCCCCTTTTCCCCTGAATAAAGGCATACTCTAAATATTTACGGAAGCTCCGATGGCTTAGCAGGTAAAGAATCTGCCTGTCAGTGCAGAAGATGCAAGAGATGCGGGTGTGATCCCTGAGTCTGCAAGAGCCCCAGGAGGAGGAAATGGCAGCCCGCTCCAGTGTTCTTGCCTGAGAAATCGCAGGGATAGAGGAGCCTGGTGGGCTACAGGCTAAAGCGACACAAAGAGTCAGATAAACTGAAGGAAGCAAACAATGCACCAAGCATTTAAGTGGCCGCCTATCTGTTGTGTACTTTCTGTTTCACTCTTACAGGTCTTCGATAATTTCCAGAACCCTGCATCATGAACCTCCCAGAGAGTAAGTGGGTTGATTAGCAAGTCCCTGGTTGCTGGATTAAAAGTGAAAATGCCTCTGGTCCTGAAATTCATGTCAAGACAACTTGACTCACGCCATTTGGCTTGTCTGTGTCTCTGGCTTCTGCTACTTTGTGTGCCTTAAGAAGTTCTCCTCGGGATTTTGCCTTGACTGCAGAAAACCTGTATTTTAGTTTCTTTCGATGGATTTTTGTCTCTGTCTGAAACGCTCTGTTTTAGAGCCCTGCTTAACGCAAACTGCAAAGCAAAACCTTAGGACAAGGAAGCATGTGTGTCTCTTTCTGGTCCGGTCTCTTATGGTTACCCCTGACAACTTTGGCTCCTGGGAGCCAGTAACTGGAAGTCTAATTCCTACCTAAGGGTATGGAATTGTGGGCCCAGAAATGATTATGGCCTCAAGGAGCCACAAGAGGGAGACGATGATTCATCTTGGTGACGCCACACTCCAATTCTGTTCTTCCTGTAAAGGAGCTGAAGTGGCAGCTGGGATAGGTTTTAGTGATAGGTGACTCAGCAGTAAAGAATCCATCTGCCAACGTAGGAGACACAGGAAATGCATGTTCGGTTCCTCTGGGGATGATCCCCTGGCAGAGGAAATGGCAACCCACTCCAGTATTCTCTTTTTTTTTTTTTTTTTTTAACATTATTATTTTATTATTTTTTTACACATCAAGAACGTTTTGTGCTGGGGTATAGCCAATTAACCAATTTGATAGTTTCAGGTGAACAGTGAAGGGACTGAGTCATACATATACATGTATCCACAAAAGTATTCTTGCTTGGATAACTCCATGGACAGAGGATTCTGGTACAGTCATGGGGGCCACAGCTGAGCATGCACACATGGTAGGGACACACCACACCCATTTCTTCTTCCTAGCTGCATATCAGTCCACTTTTCTAAGTCCTTTTCAGGAAGAAGAGGCCATATGACTGAGTTCTACCCAATAAAATCTAAGCTGCCGTTAACGTGGCTTATTGCTACCTCTAATATCCTGCTATGAAATTCCCTCTGATTAGTGGTTTTTGAGCACCTTCTCATATACCTGGGAGGAGGAAATGGCAACCCACTCCAGTACTCTTGCCTGGAAAATCCCATGGACAGAAGAGCCTAACAGGCTACAGTCTATGGGGTTGCAAAGAGTTGGACATGACTGAGAGACTTCATGTCACTTCACTTCTTATGTACCTGTGGATCACTTGTATATCATCATTGGAGAAATGTCTGTGAAAGTCCTCCCCTTATTTATACATGTATATTTTTTTGCTATTGAATTGTAGGTGGCATGTGTATATTTTGGATGTTAACTTCTTATCAGATAAGGGTTCACAAATATTTTCTCTTACTCCACAGGCTGCCTTTTAATTTATTGGTTATATCCTTTGTTGTGCTGAGGATTTTTAGTTTGATGTAACCCTAGTTGTCTATTTTTGGTTTTATTGCCTGTGCTTTTGATATCACATCCAAAAAAAAAAAAAAACCCAAATCATTGCTAAGAACAATATCAAAATTTTCATTATGTTTCCTCCCCCCGCCAGGAGTTTTACAGTTTCAAGTCTTATGTCTTTAATCCATACAAATGGCCAACCAGTAGCACATGAATAAAGATGCTTGATGGTACTAATCATTGGGAAAATGCAAATCAACACTACAATGAGATGAAATCACCTAACACCTGCTAGGATGGGTATGATTTTTTTTTTTTTTAAGTGTTGGAGAAAATATGCAGAAATTGGGACGATTCTGCACTACTGATGGGAATGTAAAATGGTGCAACCACTACTGAAAAGAGGATTGAGGGGATATATGTATACTTATGGCTGATTCATGTTATTGTATAGCAGAAGCCAACACAATATTTGTAAAGCAATTATCCTCTAATTAAAAATAAATTAAAGAAAATGTTGTGTATACATGCAATACTATTCAGTCTTAAAATGATAAGGGGATTCTTCCATATCTAACAACATGGATGGACCTGGAGGAAATTATGCTTTTAGTTAACCAATCACAGAAAGACAAATAACATGATTTCACTTACATGAAATTCATAAAAGAGTGAAACTTACGAAAGTAAAGATTAGAATGGTGCTTTCCAAGGGTTAGGAGAGGAAAAATAGGGACATGTGTAATAGATATAAAGTTTCAGTCAAGCAAATAGACTGTAAATATCTTCTGTACAATCTAGAGCCTATAGTTAATATTGTGTTATACACTTACAGATTTGTTAAGAGTATAGCTCTCATGTAAGTGTCTTCACTACAGTAGAACGATAAATAAGCACTAACAAAAATCCTCCTACACAAAATCTTTCCTGCCAACACAAACTTGAGGAAAATACCGCTGGTAATCTTGGAGGCCACCAAGTTAGATATGAGAAATATACAAATGGAAGGAAACTGTATCCATGTATTATCTTTTGGAGAAGAACTTAAAATCAATAGAGAAAGCATATAGCAAACTTCATATTAATGAGAAGTACAATTATACAGTGTAAACATTTTGAAATCTTGGGTTTATATCTTTAAACAGCTGTCATTTCCTAAAGTATTTGTGAGTTGTATGTTGAAATGGGATGCTGCAAAAACAAAAACTAGATTGTATCTCATTTATTTAGTGGTCCAAGAGTAGATAATAAGGAAACTGGTATTAGAGACTTAAAAGATGGAGACTCATGTGATGTAAGACATTTGGTAAAATGATTATTACCTGTGATACTTGAGAATTAGATCAACTATCTACTGATTCTGCAGAGTAAGGGTCAAAGAGTTGGAAAGACTCAACATGCTGGTTTTCACAGTTGATTTTTGATACTATTTTAAGAAGGAGATAAACTCAGGAAAGTATTGCCCATTTTCCAAGCAGAATTGAAAAAGCCCAGAATCTAGGGCCAAAAATGGAGGTGAAAACCGATTATTTCTAGGTTCCTCAAAAGTAAGAGAGAAAACTTGAAAAAGCTTTGAGAGACAGGGACCAGCCAGATACAGTTGCTCAGATGTACAAAATTACTGAACTTGTGGCAAAAGGTTGATTAACACTACGAATTTCTCATCTATTGTTTTAGCTGTACCAAAATTGCTGGTTGACTGTAAAGCTGAGGATGAATAAGCCATAAAATAAATAAATAAGCAAATAAATTTGGCTTTAGCACTGTGTCTCATGAAGAAGTTTTAGTTTCTTTATTGGCACATGGAACTGACTGGAAACAAATCTATTTGGACTTTGAGTGCATTTTATTGCCAAATAAATTCATGAGTTTACTCCAAATATGTCTTTTAACAGTATGGCACCTAAAAATTGGATCCTCAAACTTGTACTAAGACTAAACTGTGTGTGAAAGTTTTCATGTAAATTAATTGCAAATAGAAATACTTATAGACATGTCCCAACAACAAAACAAATGTAAGCTCTCACACTACAAGAAAAACACCCCCAACATAAAAATGTCTCTATGAAGATTGAAAACAAAATTGAAATAAAAATGTACTGTTTATAAAGTAGAATGAAAATTCCAACTGGCTGTGATTTCACATCTACAAAACTAAATTACTGAAGACAATGGAGCAATGGATGTGAATTAAGAATCAAAATTCAGTATTCTAACTGACGTGTGAAGGCAAGAAAATACGTTTCTCAGATACACTAGAAATTATATTATGCAATATTATTCTGAAATGGTCTATAAAATGTACAACATGCAAATGGAAGAAAAACAAAATTAGCTGATGAAGAATAAGGGAGTCATAATTTTAATGGCAATCTATGAACATTAAGTCTATGCAAAATGCAGACCCAATATATCATAATTTGTAAGCGGAATCTAAAGCAAAACTGTGGATGACATTTAATGTTCTAAATGCCTGTATTAAAGACAAAAGTTCTCCAAACAAAAACCTTAACTTCAGAAACTATAAAAAGAGCAAATAAAACTCAAAGTAATAATAAGAAAAGTAATAAGAATCAGTGCAGAAATCAATGAAATAAAAATCAGAAAGGCAGCAGAAAGTCATGAGAATACTCTTGAGAGTGATTCATTATCTTGAGTGTGATGGTCGTTTCACACGTGCTTATCTATCTCAAAACTTCTTAAACTATATATCTCCAATCCACATGTTTCATTATATGTCATTTAGGCTTCAATACAACTGTTAAAAATTTTTATATAAAAGGATGAAATAACTATTAAAGTTTATAAGATAAAATTATTGAACAACTTCATCAAGTTTTCTTGAACTGAAGACCATGAGCATCCACTGAGCACCCAGTGTGAGTGGAAAGAACCTGCTCCAATAGATGTCATTGTGAAACTTCAGAAGGAGGTGGTCATAGAGGATGTAAGACACCAGAAACACTCAAAGGTAGAAGAAAAAGGAAAACCCAAAAGACAACCAAACTAATAAAAACCATATTTGGTGACTCAGACAGTAAAGAATCTGCCTACAATGCAAGAGATTTGGGTTTGATCCCTGGGTTGGGAAGATCCCCTGGAGAAGGACAAGTCAAACCACTCTAGTATTCTTGCCTGGAGAATTCCATGGACAGAGGAGCCTGGTGGGCTACAGTCCATGGGGTCTCAGAGTCAGACACGATTGAGCTGCTAACACATATATACTTTACAAGATTAGAAAACACAGTGGCAATTTGACATTTCAAGAGCAACTCTGGATACTTGAAAATAATGTAGACATAGAATTCAGAGGAAAATGATTTTCAATCACTAATGCTACATTGAGAATTCAGAGATGATTAAGCTATAGCCATCAACAGAGGGAGAGGAGGAACTGTTTAGGTGGGGGATTGTAATCTTCAGAATAAATACTTCTCTGAGCATGGATTTCAGAAGCTCTTCTGTATAGAAATTGGAGTTCATAGTTCTGGTTCACTGAGTAAAGGTAGCCAGCAGTCTAGAAACAAGTACAGGTGAGCAGAGAGAGAGAAGGGAAAATTCTACCTGATAAGTCCTCAAGAGACATTCTAAGACACAGCTCTATATCTCTAATCCTTTATCAGCACATATGAGTAGTAGAATTTGGAGAAAAAGCTTAGTGCTCTTTCCAATCAGTACAGTTGAAGGTAAAATATGTTATATTTGATGTCTTCAACAGTATCTTATGTTTTTTTTAAATTTTCTTTACTTTATTGTGTTGCTTTTGCCACACAATGACATGAAACCGCCATGGGTTTACATATGCTCCCCCTCCAGAACCCCCTTCCCTCCTCCCTCCCGATTCCCTCCCCCTGGGACATCTCGGTGCACCAGCCCCAAGCATCAATCCTGGGCTGGCGATTGATTTCACATATGGTAATTAACATGTTTCAATGCCATTCTCCCATATCGTCCCACCCTTGCCCTCTTCCACAGAGTCCACGTGTCTGATCTATACATCTGCTTTCCTTTTGCTGTCTCACATGCAGGGTTCTCGTTACCAACTTTCTAAATTCCATATATATGCATTAGTATACTGTATTGTTGTTTTTCCTTCTGGCTTACTTCACTCTGGATAACAGGCTCCAGTTCCGTCCACCTGAGTAGAACTGATTCAAATGAATTTATTTTTAATGCTGAGTAGTATTCCATTGTGTATATGTACCACAGCTTTCTTATCCATTTGTCAGTTGATGGGCATCTAGGTTGCTTCCATGTCCTGGCTATTGTAAACAATGCAGCGATGAACATTGGGGTACACGTGGCTCTTTCTTAATCTTCCATAAAAGTTCAGATTATTCCATTTGCACTCCTAGTGTACTACTTGATATGTTTGGTAGCTTGTGTAAAATGTCCAGTTGTTGACTGGAAAAGATTTGATACAAATAGTTATCCTAATTCTTGACCCATGGTCTCTACCCACTCCATCAACCCTCTACTCCAGGTAACTTTGAAATTTTTCACCAGTCACAAATTGATAAGGATGGACTATATAAAATTATATTTATTTTGTAGGTAAAAAATGGTTCAAATTTCACCCATTGAATATGTCATCAAAATGTGTGGATAGTAAATATTTCTTCAGACTCAAAAATAATTTTGGCAGTTATGTGTGTCATCGTTTTTCAAAAGTGGTCTTTAAATTTTTAAAAGCTACTGTTAAAATGGTGCTCTTGGCTGTTTTGTAGATGGCTCATCTGAATGTTCTGTTATCAATCTAATTTTCATCTTCTGCATCATCTGCTTTTATAATGGATAAATTGCACACTCAATTTCCAAAATATTAAAAGTTAAAGGACATATAGACCAAAAAAGTCAAATAAAACTATGATATTTATATTAGATAAAAATTAATTAGATATCCAAAGGACATTTATATCAATAATTGGAAAGATCACAGTAAAGATGTAGTTGTCTTGAGTGTTTGAATTAAATGTCATTCAGAAATTATATAAACTATAAATCCATAGTAACATAGAAGGAGACAAAATGAAAGGTACAGAAAGCAATATTCTAAAACTTAATATTATTAATCATTAATATGAGTGTATTTCAAAGAAGCAAGACTGTTTTGAAATTAAAAATAAATTGTAAATATACTTTAAGAAGTATCTAGACAAAAAGTAAATAGAGATATAGTATATCAGAATAGTATCTTAAAAGATTTATGTAGATATCATGAAATAGCCTTGTGCCAAGTACTATGTTTGGTGTTAGGAGTTATATTAATAAATAAATATTTGAATATTAATGGAGCTTCCCAGGTGGCTCTACTGGTAAAGAACCCACTTGCCAATGCAGAAGACATAAGAGAAACTGATTCTATCCTTGGGTCAGGAAGGTCTCCCAGAGAAGGAAATGGCAACCCACTTCAGTATTCTTACCTAGAGGATCCAATTGACACAGGAGCCTGGAGGGCTACAGTCCGTGGGCGGAGGGCGGGGTCACAAAAAATCAAACATTAC
>ML661908.1:1969521-2017528 GCA_007570785.1 Antilocapra americana | reverse complement strand
AGTTTTCTTTTTTACTACACGGAAATCCAATTAAGAAAGCAAGGGAGGCAACGAGTGAGAGAGAGCTAGGGAAACAACCAAGTAGCAAGTATTAGTAAAGAAGAAACACATTTGTATCATTCTTAAATTTAGAGAATTGGTTTAATCCTACTGTGTCAATTGGGCTTCCCTGATGGTTCAGCCAGAGAGAATCTGCCTGCGGTACAGAAGGCACAGGAGATGTGCCTTCTCTGGGGTACCATCTCTGGATTGAGATGATCCTTGGAGATGGAAATGGCAACCCCTTCCAGTATTCTTGCCTGAAACATCCATGGGCAGAGGAGCCTGGCTCCTACTGTGTGCGGGCTGTAGCCGCAGCCTGGAAGGCTACAGTCTGACGGATTGTAAAGAGGAGGCCTTGGCTGAGCAACTAAGCACACAAGCATGCATCTGTTGAAAACCTTTTGAACCCAGGGCATTTACTAAACTAGCCAGTTACAAAGTCAGAATACAAAACTTAGTGTCTATTCTGCAGTCCCGGAAAAGGTCATTTACAAATTATCATACATAAATGTTGCCATTTTCAACAAAAACAAAACAAGTAATATACCTGAAAATACATTTACAAAACTAAATAGTGCTTACATGTAAAAAAATAATTAAAACTATGAAAATGTTTTTAAAAAGTGTTTAAGGAGTACAAAAATAGAATAAGAAATACCATGTGAAAAAATGTACTGAACTATATTGTTATAAAAAGTATATAGAGTAAAATCATTTTCCTGGATGAGTCAACTTATGTTGTAAAAAACTTAGTTTTTCTCAAATATACCTTTAAATTTACAGTTACTTCAATCAAAATGCCATTCTATTTCTTATTGCATTCAAATAAATTGTCCAAATAAATGTGAAAAATTAATTCTAAACCTTATGCAGAAACATTAAAATAGAATAGCTAACAAATTACGGAAAGGAGGTAAGGAAGTAGCTTTCATGCTAGCAGATGTTGAAATTCATTAACAATTAATAATTATAAATATGCTGTCGTGATAAAAATAATAGCCATATATGTAAATGAGATACAAGAGAATAGGCAGAAAAATCATCCCAGTATAATAAGACTGTAGTGCAAGTACTGAATCAAGTAAAGAACCTGCCTGCAATGGAAGCTGTAAGAGATGCAGGTTCAGTCCCTGGGTCAGGAAGATCCGCTGGAGAAGGAAATGTCGATCTGCTCCCATATTCTTGCCTGGGAAATCCCACGGACAGAGGAGCCTGGCAAGCTACAGTCCATGGGATCACAAAGAGTTGGACACGATTTAGTGCCTAAACAACAACTCATTTAAAAGTCAGTATTGTACCACCAGTGGTGAATGATAACAGTGACCAGTCCAGGATAGCTAGGGAGTTGGGAGAAAGCTTATCTCATAGCGCTGCCAAAGCAGAATGTCAATTGGAATAAATTTTCTGGAGAAATGTTCATCAGGAGGTTTCAAAAATGTTCAATTTGTGTATGCCCTTTGGGCACCAACATTCTTTTCAGTCTCCTTGAAGCACATAAAATTTTTATTTAGAATAATTCATTTGGATATGATTACAAATTTCACAAAGATATACTCTTAAGCTGTTCATCTCTGTGGTTAACACTATGCATTAAAAAAAATGAAAAAGAAAAATGACAGGAAAGAACCTAAATATCCAACAGTTAAGATTTGGTTAAAATATAATTGTATTTCAGACAGATGATGAAAATACTAGCATTATTAAGTTTGAGGGGGTGAAAGAAGATTGAGGGGATAAATCTGTACCTGACTTGAAAAGCTGTTCACAGCGTATACACAAATATATATATATATGTATATGCATTTTACAGAAGTGCACACACACGCATACTCATATAAAATATACATTTGTATAGGCCTGCTGTATGAGCCAAGATTTACTAAGAGAAGAGTCTTGTAAAGCCAGGATTGTCTCTCTGTGTGTGTTTGCGTCTTTTTCTCTGTCTATTTGTCTCTGTTTCTCTGTCTCTTGAGAAAGAGAGACGAGAAAATCTGGTATGGATTTTTGGCCATGCATGTATCCATTCAGTTATTAAGTTCCATGAGATTTTAGAATTTGAAGTCTAGCCCTCTTCTTCAAGTCTCTTCACTTTATTGGGACTTTCTCCTGTCTTTCCCAGGTGAGGCCCTTGCTATATCTGCTGCTGCTGCTGCTGCTGCTAAGTCACATCAGTCGTGTCTGTGCGACCCCATAGATGGCAGCCCACCAGGCTCCGCCGTCCCTGGGATTCTCCAGGCAAGAACAGTGGAGTGGGTTGCCGTTGCCTTCTCCATTGCTAGGTCTAGAGCACATCGTCTTGTTTCTCTGAAGGAAGATATAAACTTCCCAATGAAGCTTCTGTCTCACTGGGGTCACTGGACAGAAGCCTCTCTTTGCTTTCTAACGAAGGGGTGATCTTTTCTGCTTTGATTTTGCTCTGTTCTGTCATTTGTACACTGCCTGGTCCAACAGGTTTCTAGATCCACAGCTGTTCACTTTGCAGTTCATTTACTTGGTTTGTGTGGTCTGTGTGTGATGGTTTGGTCTCAGGCTGAAACTTTCTATATTATTTTACTGGGTGAGATGAAGTCAACAGTAAATTTAACTAATTCATTTAATTGAATTAAATTTTGCTCTAACAAACTGTAAAACATATTTTGAATGTTATTTTAAACCAGTACCTATGATTCCCTGTAGCCTTATGTGGTCTTTGTCGTGAGGCTCCCCTTGTATTGTGATGGGTTTGGTGAAAATAAATCACATTTGCTGTGGAGCCTGACAGTACAGGTGCTGGCTGTCAAAGTTAAAACAAAAAAATCTTATAAAGGAAACGTTCAATTATAATAAATAACCTAGTGTAATCACAATATATTAACAAATTTAAAAGCGGGATGTTTTCAAATTAGACTAACATCCAAGACATTTATGAAAACTAATAAATAATATTACATGATTTCTGTAATCTGTCAAAAGACAACTCAGGGATTTTACCAGTTTACTGATTTTTTTACTTTCTGTTTTGTGACACAGTATAAGAAGCTATGAGTAAAAATATAGTTTTGAATGATTAAGGGAAATTAAATAATTTTCTTTCTTAAAATGAGTAAACTAATCATTATTTTACTAACAATAAGAAAAGTTTCCCGGACAAATTTTGCACATACTGTCCCTTCAGTACCATAAACAGAATGCTTAAGGCCAGAAATAGCCAAACATGTATTTTGGTCCATTTCAAAGGAAAAGGAAAAAGAAAATGACTCTAACTCAAAGAAAGAAAATCTGTGACTTTAAGGTGACAGGTAGTTCCAGGTTTCACTGTAAGGTAGATGTTTAACATTAAACCTGTGATTCCAATGAAAAATTAAATCTGCTCATTTTCAAGTATTCATACAGCCAAATGTGACTTAAAGACAATGATGTCCCAGCTTGTAGAAAAATACAATGACTGATTCTGCTTTTCTTCTGGTTTTTCTCTCCCTCTCCTTTTCGCAGCTTTGTCCATTTTATCTGCTCAGAAAAATAAGCCTGAGAGCTTACATACACAAAGAAAAGATAAAATGTCACCTCCAGAGCTTTCATCAAAGGCAGACTCAAACTAAATATCCTAACAAAAGGTAAAGGAACAATGAACTAAAACATGGTAACAAATATGTAATGAGCTGTAAAAAAAAATAAATCGATAATTGCATTTGAGATCTGTCAACATTTTACTGTCCCTGATCCAGCCAAGGGACTCTTCTGCGGCAGCATGTCTTGTGGGATCGGGCTGCAGAGGACATTTTAGTGGGAGGATGAGAGCAATACGATGAGGGGTGTGATTCATGTTCAGCATCTCAAGTGGAGGATGGAGTGCAAGCCTTGAATAATGAAACAAAGACCAGAGATTCTGCATGCCAGGAAGGTTACTGTTAGAGAGCTGTTAGAATTATTTAAAAAGGTTAGTCTATGAATAAACATGCTTCATCAAGGTCTCTTACACATGCAAAGAGAGAAGCTAATGAATAATAAAAGAGTAATGGGGACTGGCGAAGAAATGAATGTTAATCTTATCCGAAGCAGATACAAATTAATATTGGAGCAACATTTTTGTAATCACTTCTCAAGGCAAAAATTCAATTAATGTGACTATATCAATATTTCAAATCAGCCCCTTGAAAATATACTTGTCGCTCTTCATATAAGCTTGCTCTCCTCTGTGAATAGCTGTAACTCACCTTGTCAATACTTGGGGAGACTTCTAAATGATATAGTTGGAGGAAATTGGGACCAGTTTTATAAATCACAGGCCTATGATGCAGAATTGCCTTAGGACACATTTCGGTTAGGAAGTTCACTTAAGAGTGATTTTTCTATAGAAAATAGAACAAGTCCAGAATAGTTGACCTTACTTCATGATTTTATTTTCTGATACACACACACACACACACACACACACACACACACACATACTCACAGATACACATGGGAGTGTGGTTTCTGGAGAAGAGACGATTCTATGTACATGTCTACAGTCACAGAATATATATTTACACTTATATGTATTTAAATAACATCATATTGAATGGACTAGCGTAGGAGTCCACCACCAAAACGAGACTAGTTCTACCAGTGGGAAAATAGTCATGTAAAACACAGTTGAAAAAAATGTCTGCATCTGAGCTCAATTTTATCTTTTGTCATGGCCTGCTTTGGAGATAGGAAAAGGAAATTGAATATTTTCTTCAGAATTATTAATATATCTGATTTTTTCTCTAGAGATTTATTTCATCTCATATCTTCTTTCTTTTGTTGGTAGTCACTAGATACATTTTCTGTAGTCAGCTATTCCCCCTGTTTGGCATACAATATAAATGCCTGTCAGAGTTTGTTTAAGGTGTCAGAGACTTAGAAAAAGTTTATGAAACTAAATGGACTCCTTGAATAAGTGTTTTGCAGCTGGGCAGGATGTGTTGTTTATGTTGTAATGCCCTGACAGGTTTATATAATAAGAGGTGCTAACGCTACCGCCCTATGATAGATTGGACTTATCTGAAGCATGGTGCTGTGGACAAATACACTTACACGCTGTGGGTTTGCAAAACCAAATGCCGACCCAAAGTATCACCCTATTAAAATAACTGTCGGGACAATCTCATTTCTGTACTTTTAATAGACAGCGTATCATTCCCATAATGAAAGAAACATGAAATAGTTTCCATACGGAATGAGTTCCCTAGAGGGGCTGGGATTTGTCTCATTATAAAAGCTTTTCCATCACTGCTGCAGTACCTCTTCTCATCTTTGCTTCTCATCCGAGTGGAGAATTTTCTGTCAACAGCTTTAGTCTGGCTAAACCTGCATAACACAGGAGAGAAATATACTGGAGATAAGATTACTTTTTTTCCATTTATGTAGAAAATTATATCCAGTATTCCTGCCTGAAAAGGATTACTCTCTGATGTGGACAGCATTCTGCACTCTCATTAAAAAGAAGGCAGTCTGCAATTTTATTTTATTTTTTTAAAGAAGTTGGAGGTGGTAGGAAAGACTATCAGAGATTCCATGCTGTGAAATTCACCAGGGGGAGAAAATCGCTACTTGTATATTCTCCTCAGATACCTTTGGGAACTAACAGTCCTATACTGTACCAAGAGCTTCCCGTGGCCAGCAATCCTACCACCTGCCTCAATAATTTTGATGGGAGGAAGAAGGTTAATATCATGGAATAAAATGAACTTTGTCAAGTAATATTAAAGTTCAGTTACTAGCTGTCAAGTCCAAGGATTTTCTGAGAAAGATTGTTACTGTGCTGTGATTCTCCCTGACTTTCTGCTGCTTCTCTTTGCTTCCGTTCATGTAGGTGCGATGAGCAGCCACTATCTCACAGCAGAGGGGTTTCCTCTTGTCCAGTTGTACTCCTTCATACCCTCCCCACCACCATCCTCATCACCTCAACCCCCTCCTCTCCTTGTCTTCATCATCACCAGTCACTAGGTACTTAAAATACATCAGTCAATATAATTTCATCATCAAAAAGGCTTCTGTGTAATTTTATGCTCATTTCACATGAAAAAAAGTCACTTAGAGTAATTAACTTCTTCAAAATCACAAAGTCATAGATGGAAGCAATAAGATCCAAACCCGTGTTTGAAACCAAAGATGAGACTCAACAATGATGTTCCAGTACCATTACTCTTTGGGCATATTTCTTCAATGAATGTACCCAAGTATCAAGTCTATTGTTAAATTGCCAGACTTGGGTACAATTCCTTGAGATGCAAATATGCTACTTAACAAAGCCCCTCTTGAACATCAGGCTTATGGAAAAATATGTCATGATTTAACATGAAGTAAGAAGAACAAAGGCTTCCTTGGTAGCTCAGATAGGAGAGAATCTGCCTGTAATGCAGGAAACTCAGGTTCGATCACTGGGTTTTTTCTTTGACAAGAACCCAAGTGGCTTAATTTTATTTGATACAGATTTTAAACTGGTCGTTCTGGACATATATTTAAAGGCAAGTATAGCAATGAAATGAAGCTTTTGTTGTTGTTTTTGTTGTTGTTCATTTTATTATTTTGTCACATAGCAATATAACATTTTATAACATAGTATTTGTAAAAAGTTTATTTAGTTATTATGGGAAAGATCAAAATATGTTGTTCCATTATTGCTTTTAAGAGAAGAACTGGATTAATCAGACCAAGGTAAGATAAATGGAACAAAATAAAAATAATCAAAGAACTTAGCTCCTCAGTAAAGAAGGGAATTACTGTAAAACCATCAATAGCTAACCAAATCTGTAGCAAGTACTGTCATAGGTGAAAGCTGGAAGAAGGTATTCCTAAGGTATTCCTTGTAGATAAACTTCATCAGCTATATAAAGCACCCTCTCCAACATACTTTAAATCACTTCGTATTAGCTTTTATGAAGTATCTTGTAGAGCCCATTCTATGGATGGAATAAAATAAATATTTGTAAGATCAATATTGAAATTTGAAGCTATACAACCTACCAGTAGGAGTCAGCAGATAACTTTTTCTATTATTTTTATTTCTATTGTTTTTAGTTCTGTGGTTTCCCATCATCTATCTTCTTGGGGGAAATTATCTCCTCATGTCATTCAGTAATAGTTGGACTGTAATCTAAGGCATATATTGGGTCTCACTATACAATTGAAAAGGTCCTTGAAAGTTCCTTTAACAAGTTCTTTATTTTTAACTCCATTATTGTGAATGAATGTATAATCAGACCCCCTTTTGGGACACTGAACCTTGAGTGAATAATGCAAAGACAGAAAAAAATTGCTGAGTTTTATTTTAACTATGATACCCCAGTAACTGGAGGAGGGAATCCTGCTCTAATAACTTCTGGAACTTCCAGAACTCTCCCAAACTTAGATTACATCTGTAATAGTAATATCCCTTGTATCTTTCCAATTAATTATGTGCATATTTAAATAGGGTCAGTTTCTATTGCTTGTATCCAGAACAGTAGAAGGATAAAATTCAAAAGGCCAAATATAAATGGCTTAATTTCACTGGTAAGCTGAATTCATGTTTCGTTAGAGACAATTCCATGCCAAACCATACTGTTAAGGTGAAGAAAGGCTAATTTGATGATCATCTTTTTAAAAAAAATCATTTATTGTTTATTGAAGGATAATTGCTTTACAGAATTTCGCTGTTCTGTCAAACGTCAACATGAATCACCATAGGTTTACATATATCCCCCACTTTTGAACCTCACTCCCTTCTCCCTGCCCATCCCACCCCTCTAGGTTGATACAGAGCCCCTGTTTGAGTTTCCTGAGCCATACAGCAGCTTCCCGTTGGCTATCTACTTTACATATGGTAATGTAAGTTTCCGTGCTACTCTTTCCATAAATCTCACCCTCTCCTCCCCTCTTCCCATGTTAAAGGTAATTTACTTGCCCTGTCTAATCAGCCAGCAAAATAATGGTCCATGCTTCCCAAAAGAACCCCCCCCCCCAGCTGCTTCCATCATGACTTCCAACACCTTTATCCACACCAGTGTCTTGTCTCTTTGGTCCAGATGTCATCTGTTTTTATTTGCTCTTCACTTTTTGCTTTACTCCAATCTAACATCTACTTAGCACCCAAGGAAATACTTTAGAAACATAAATTCATTCATTTCACTTTGCTGTTAAACTTCTTTGATAGCTGACTACTATGCCTCACATAAGTTCAAACTGCTAGGCTTTGCAAGGCCCTGGGTGATCCGGTCCATGGCCCACTGTTAAACTCCATCTCATATCATACTGTTTCGTGAGCCACTTGTCCTTTCTTTTGGATCTTAGCAATTTTAAAACTGTGCCGCATCTCAAATTCTCATCCTCTCACCTTAAGTACTACCTCCTCAGAAAATTCTTCCCTAACAATCTCTTTTTACTTCCTTGCCCTTGGTTGCTTGCTTCAATGTCTTACATATTTTTAAGTATATACTATGTGTTTGTCACTTGTTTATTGTCTATGTGTTCACTGGAATGTAAGATCCTTGAGGGCAAATTAATTCATAAATGCATCCTTAGTGGGATAGAGCCCACAGTGGCCTTTCAAACATTTTGTGAAAAAATAAATGCATGTTTTCTATGTACTTGAACACTGAATTGCTTTTCCTGTAAGAACCCAGCTTATTATCCCAGCTTTTCCTTAAAATTAAATAGCTCTATGTTTTAATTCCACATTTCAGTGTTGAAAATTTCATAAAAGCATTCATGTAAGCTTGTCTTTTATAGGATATAAAATGAATAGCATTTTGAACTGTTAATGTCTATTTCCTTTGTTTTGTATAACAGTAATGAGATTAAAATGAATACAATATAAGCAGAAAATCTGCTAATATCTCACAAGAGAAGAAGCTTATAAAATACTCCTGGTATCAGGGGAAACCTATCAAATCTTTTCTCAACCTGTAAATCATTTTTCATCAACATGAGATTCCAAGAACTCCTATAGACAGTGGAATGATACATTTGAACTACTGTGTGCTGTATCAATCAGACAAATTTTGGTTTTCTTTTCTGAACAATACACTCAGAGAAACTATCATGGAAATGGTCATTGAGTTAGAAGGAGAAGGAGCACAACACTTTTGAGAGAAAATATCCAATTTCTTTCATTTTGGAGCGATCATGATAGTGATGAGAAATTTCTAAGACCTATCTTTTCTAAGGAAATGTCAACAGATTTCATATTAAAAATAGTATGAGGTGTGTTTGGCTTGTTTTTTCATAGTCCAGCAATATTGATCCATCCAGTGAAGAAGGAATAGAAGTTAAATAGAAATGTGTGAAGAACTGAGCTAGCAAGAAAATAATGTCCTAATAATAATAATAAAACAGAAAAAAATTCTTTGCAAATAAAATGTTCACTCTGATTTCCATTTGATATATAATTTTCACATATAAGTTGCAATAAAATGTCAACTATGATACTGGATACCTTTTTTGGATCTAGTTTGGGCAAGATTAACACAGATAAAGTCTATTAGTCTGGGATCTCTCTTTTTTAGATAATTATGGTGAAGATATTTCTGTGAGGCAAACCTGTAACAATTCACTATTAGAAAGGGAAGTAGAGAACATGACAAACTCTGCTTTCTTTTTTTTTTTTTCAGGTCATACCACTTGATCTGAAATATCAGTAATTTTAGATTCAAATGATCAAGTTTAAAAAAGATACTACAAATAGTTAGGTTTCATGTGAATGAGACCAAGGTTTGAAATCCAAGTTAGTAAGCATTATTATGTATTTTCTATTTAGAAAACACCAGGCAGTAAAGGTTTTCAAAGGTGTATAGACTTTTCTCAAGTCTCAATTTACCAGGACATATAAGACCTACACAAACTGGAGGAGAAATCCAGGTTTCTCAAAGATTAATGATGATTATCTCAGGAAGGTCATGGTAACATGCAGCTTCTGTTTCAGTAGATTTGCTGTGGAACCTAGAATCTGCATTCCTAACAAACTCCAAAGGAATGCCAACTTTGCTGCTATATGGACCAAACATTGAACAGTGAAGGTGTAAAAGATAGTTGTCTGAAGTTGGTCTCAAAAACTAAGCCTTCCCTTGTCCATAAAATTGCACTTATAATACTTGTGAGATACTGATTGGAGATATTCTAGAAACAAGAAGATCATGTAGTAAAGGAATGTCAATAGAAAACTGTCTATTTTGGATGCAAATTGATCATTATGATAGTTTTTTTTGAAGTGAAGGGTGTTAGTCACCTGCTATGTGCCAATTCATGTGCAAGATTTTACTATATATAGCTGGTACATTTGAATATTTACTACTCATTAGTGAAAATGTTTATTTTTGAAAGTAAAAAAATCAGAAACACTGTCTTAGGAAACTGAATCTTTTTCCAGAATTCTTTTTCCTAGTTCACCTGAGAATCCCCAAAGACACTTTCATATGTAACTACTAGATTACTTTGTGATGTTGTATCAAAAATGCAATTATCACCATCTGTCTCTTTTGCTCTATAAGCTCTTTCCTCTTTTCTTGTGGCTGGAAGGAGGGTATCCCTTACTTCTTGTGATCAGTCAAACAAAATGTATTCCACAGTAGAGATATTAGGACCCTCATTCTGTGAACCTTCATTTCTCAGTGTAAACAGAACCTGGGGATGAGACTAGGATCAGGTGGATCTTGAGTCTGAATGGTCAGATGTATCCCTTATGAGTGATAACTCACTTCAGTCATGCCCTACTCTTTGTGACTCTATGGACTGTAGCCCACCAGGCTCTCTGTCCATGAGATTCTCCAGTCAAGGATACTGGAGTGGGTTGCCATGCCCGCCTTCAGGGGATCTTCCTGATTCAGGGGTTGAACGCTACCTCTCTTGCATCTCCTGTGTTGGCAGGCAGGTTCTTTACCACTAGTGCAACCTTATATGTCAACTGTAATCATTCTAGGTCCTGCTTCTCTGTTTGGGCCTTTCTTTTAGACATCTCTCACATGTTATTCCCATATTAGTTTCCCATTTATGGACAGCTATGATAGAGAACAAACCTGACTCCTTTCTGGATCTATTCCTTTAGCTCTAATCCTTGTGCTCTGTTGCCTGTGCTTAGGCATGATGGCCCTTCACCTTTGTCGAGTCATTCAGTAAAAGAATATTTCCAGCAGCCTGAAATATACATAATAGCCCATGCTCAAGGTTCTGATTATTAAAAGTATAAAACTTTCCATTTGTTATAGAGACTAAAAGATGCAGTACAAAAAATAGCAATTTTCTTGTTGGAAGTTTATAGGGACACTGACCAGATCTATCAGGACAACTGCAAGAACAAATGATTCCAACACCAAGAAGTTTGAAACAGCCAGACGCATGCCATCCCCTTTTAGTACAAAAACAAAAGACCCTGAATTCTCACTTGGATAAGATGGTTCTTAGGGACACTAGGACACCACTTTCTCAATCTTCTGGCTTTATGAATAGAGTTGCCATTTTTGTGAATGTCAATATTAGTAAACTCCTTGCTCTAACAACTCATTGGAAGTAAAGTCTGATGATGTAAAAAAGCAATATTGCATAGGAATCTGGAATGTTAGGTTCATGAATAAAGGTAAATTAGAAATGGTCAAACAAGAGATAGCAAGAGTGAACATTAACACTTTAGGAATCAGTGAGCTAAATGGAATGGAATGAGTGAATTTAGCTCAGATGACCATTATATCTACTACTGTGGGCAGGAATCCCTTAGAAGAAATGCAGTAGCCATCAGAGTCAATGAAAGAGTCCGAAATGCAGTGCTTGGATGCAATCTCAAAAATGACAGAATGCTTGCTGTTCATTTCCAAGACAAATCATAAAGTATCACAGCAATCCAAATCTATGCTCTGACCAATAATGCTGAAGAAGCTAAAGTTGAATGGTTCTATAAAGACCTACAAGAGCTTCGAGAACTAACACTCCCCAAAATATGGCCTTTACATCATAGGGGACTGGAATGCAAAAGTAGGGAGTCAAGAGATACCTGGAGTAATAGGCAAATTTGGCCTTGGAGTACAGAATGAAGCAGAGCAAAGGCTAGCAAAGTTTTGTCAAGAGAATGCTCCAGTCATAGCAAACACTGCCTTCCAACAACACAAGAGAAGACTACACATGGACATCACCAGATGGTCAACACCGAAATCAGGTTGATTATAATCTTTGCAGCCAAAGATGGAGAAGGTCTATACAGTCAGCAAAACCAAGACTGGGAGCTGACTGTGGGACAGACCATGAACTCCTTATTGTCAAATGCAGACTTAAAATGAAGAAAGTAGGGAAAACCACTAGACCATTCAGGTATGACCTAAATCAAATCCCTTACAATTATACAGTGGAGGTAGCAAATAGATTTAAGGGATTAGATCTGATAGACAGAATGCCTGAAGAACTATGGCCAGAGGTTCCTGACATTGTACAGGAGGCAGTGATCAAGACCATCCCCATGAAAAATAAAGGCAAAATCATTGTCTGAGGAGGCTTTAAAATAGCCGAGAAAAGAAGAGGAGGTATAGACAGGAGGAAAAAAAGATATACTCATTTGAATGCAGAGTACCAAAGAATAGCAAGGAGAGATAAGAAAGCCTTCCTCAGTGATAAATGCAGAAAAATACAGGAAAGCAATAGAATGGGAAAGACTAGAGATCTCATTTCTTCAAGAAAATTAGAGATAACAGGGAACATTTCATGAAAAGATGGGCACAATAAAGGACAGAAATAGTATGGACCTAACAGAAGCAGAAGATATTAAGAAAATGTGGCAAGAATACACACAAGAACTATACAAAAAAATATCTTCATGATCCAGATAACCACGATGGTGTGATCACTCACCTAGAGCCAGACATCCTGGAATGTGAAGTCAAGTGGGCCTTAGGAAGCATCACTATGAACAATGCTAGTGGAGGTGATGGAATTCCAGTTGAGCTATTTCAAATCCTAAAAGATGATGCTGTGAAAGTGCTGCACCCAATAGGCCACCAAATTTGGAAAATGCAGCAGTTTCCCACAGGACTGGAAAAGGTAAGTTTTCATTCCAATCCCAAAGAAGGGCAATGCCAAAGAATATTAAAACTACCGTGGAATTACATTTATCTCACACACTAGTAAAGTAATTCTCAAAGTTCTCCAAGTCAGGCTTCAATAGTACATGAGCCATGATGTTCATGCTGTATTTAGAAAAAGCAGAGGAACAAGAGATTAAATTTCCAACATCAGTTGGAACATTGAAAAAGCAAGAGAATTCCAGAAAAACATCTACTTCTGTTTTATTGATTATGCCAAAGCCTTTGACTATATAGATCACAGTAAACTGTGGAAAATTCTTTAAGAGATCGGAATATCAGACCACCTTACCTGCCTTCTAAGAAATCTGTATGCAGGTCAAAAAGCAACAGAACTAGACATGAAAAAACAGACTGGTTCCAAATAGGGAAAGGACTATGCAAGGCTGTATACTGTCACCCTGCTTATTTAACTTATATGCAGAGTGCATCATGTGAAATGCTGAGTTGGATGATGCACCAATTAGAATCAAGATTGCCAGGAGAAATATCAATAACCTCAAATATGCAGATGACACCACCCTTATGGCAGAAAGTGAAGAGGAACTAAAAAACCTCTTGATGAAAGTGAAAGATGAGAGTGAAAAAGCTGGCTTAAAACTCAGCATTCAAAAACCTGAGATCATGGTTTCTGGTCCCATCACTTCATGGTAAATAGATGGAAAAACAATGGAAACAGCAGCAGACTTTATTTTCTTGGGCTCCAAAATCACTGCAGATAGTGACTGCAGCCATGAAATTAAAAGATGCTTGTTCCTTGGAAGAAAAGCTATGACCAACCTAGATAGCTTATTAAAAAGCAGAGACATTACTTTGCCAAAAAGGATACATCTATTCAAAGCTTTGGTTTTTCCATTTAGTCATATATGGGTGTGAGAATTGGACTCTAAAGAAAGCTGAGCACTGAAGAATTGATGCTTTTGAACTGTGGTGTCAGAGAAGACTCTTGAGAATTCCTTGGACTGCAAGGAGATCCAACCAGTCCATCCTAAAGGAGATCAGTCCTGAATATTCATTGGAAGGACTGATGCTGAAGCTGAAACTTCAATACTTTGGCCACCTGATGCGAAGAACTGACTCACTGGAAAACAACCCAATGCTGGATAAGATTGAAGGCAGGAGGAGAAGGGGACAATAAAGGATGAGATGGTTGGATGGCATCACCAACTCAATGTACATGAGTTTGAGCAAGCTCCAGGAGTGGTGATGGACAGGGAAGCCCAGCATCTTGCAATACATGGGGTCACCGAGAGTCCATCATGACTGGGCATCTGAACTGAACAACTGGTCTCCTAGTTTATTGGCCTGCTTTGCAGTGAACAGCATGAATTTGGACTCAGTAACACTCATTATTTTCTTTCATCTGACTTCCTTCAGTTGTTCATTGGGTAAGTCTATTAAAATGGAGAAGTTGAAAAAAAAAAGGCAATTTCACATTATTTTTGCACTGTACTCCTAGGCCCTGTGGAATCTAAAACTGTGGCTGGATAATATTTCAGCAAAAGTACACAATCCATGACATTTTAATGAAATACTAGGACTTTGTATTTCATTCAAGTGGCTGTCTATATGGAGGGCTAAGTGGACTTCTAAGAAATCATCATTGTGGATGACCTTCACAAGTCTACCTAAATCTCAGTTCTGACTCAAACATATGAACCTGTTAATTATGAGCTATCATTTATCCTAAAAACAACCTTATATGTTAGAGATTATCTCCATTTCATGCAACATTTTGAGCATGAAAAGCAACTCATGAAGCAATCTTAAGAAGATTAAATAACTTTTACAAGGTCAGATAGCTAGTATGATGATCAAGCCAAAAAGTTCAAGCCAAATCCACCCACTTAGATTTGGAAGTAACTGTGGTCCAGTGAAATAATAACTAGTATTCTTATTTGCTCTAGGCCAGTGTTATAAACACTTGAGATGTGCTAACTAGTTTATTCCTTACAACAAACCAAGAGTTTTATAGATAAGGCCATTGAAACACAGAGATTAATTCCAAAGTCACAGAAAGTAAGTAGAAGAACTAAGATTTAAACTCAGGTGTCATGGCTCTAAAGCCACATTTTTAACCACTAATTCATTAAAGCTGTATTAGAGTACTCTGAGACCAAAGACACAAGATTAGGGTAATAGATTACTACTGAAATGTGACCTAAAAAAATGCACTGGATGATGGCAACTATGGTAAGAATCAGCTGATTACAGGTGCTTGACCACAGTGGAAATCTTTGTCAGAAGGTGGAGAGGAGGTCGATGTCAGTCCTTGAACTGAATACATGGAAGTCTGGGAAGAAAAGGAAAGTAACAGAGCAGGACTAGGTTGAGAGAATCTTGGGGAAGGATGTGAACTGATAAAACTAAAGAGAGCATATCAAAAACAGAATTCCAGTAATGAGAACCCAACATGGGAGACAGCAAAAGGAACTCAGATGTATAGAATAGACTTGTGGACTTTGTGGATGAGGGTAAGGGTGGGATGATATGGGAGAAGGGCATTGAAGCATGTTAATTGTCATGTGTCTAATCAATCGCCAGCCCAGGATTGATGCTCGGGACTGGTGCAGCGAGATTTCCCGGGGGGGAGGGAGGAGGGAGGGGGGTTCCGGAGGGGAAGCATATGTAAACCCATGGTGATATCATGACAATGTATGGCAAAAACAATAATAAAAAATAAATAAATAAATAAAACATAAAAAAAAAAAAACAGAATTCCTTTGACTGTAGAAGATTGGGTGATAGTATGTAGCCAAAGTTAATCTATTCCAACTAGGGTGTGGACCCACTTCAAGCTTCAGTTCTTGCTTCCCAGAATTTCCTTCTTGATAATTTAAAAGTAAGAATTGCATATATTGAAGATATGGCTTCCCTGGTGGCCCAGATGGTAAAGAATCTGCCTGCAATGTGGAAGACCTGGGTTCAATTCCTGGGTTGGGAAGATCCCCTGGAGGAGGTCATGGCAACGCATTCTAGTATTCTTGTCTGGAGAATTCCCATGGACAGAGGAGCCTGGTAGGCTGTGGTCCGTAGGATCACAAAGAGTCGGGAGGACTAAGTAACTAAGCACAGCACATATTGAATATGTATAACATAATGATTTGTATACATATACGTGACTGCAGTCGAGTTAATAAACCTGTCCATTGCCTCGCATAGTTACATTTGGGTGTATGTATGATGAGAGCATCTGAAATCCATTCTCGTATCAAATTCCCAGTATTCAATGGATGAGAGAATAAAAATCTGATTTCAAAATCTTCTGTACCATGAAATAGGCCAAATGAGAGGATGTCAAGGTGTGAACTGTTATACACTGTATGGAAGAAGAGAAGCTCATAAACGTGAGTGGCAGAATGTGGGGAATGGAAAATTTGGTGTGATTTCTCATCTGTGTCCTCATTCCTCATGTAGTGAGACAGAGAGATGAGTCGAAGGTGGAGATACACATTTCATCCACTACTTCCCACTCCTACCATCAGAGTTATTCTACCTGATTTGGTGCTAGACCCAACTTTCCCACTAACTGTCTGTGCCAGTTAGAAAAGTATATCAGATTTAACCCTCGGTTCAGTAATCTGAGATGCTGGTGCTGGAATGGCCAACCACATTTTGGTTTTCCCACTTGGCTCCTTTTTGTGCTCAGCCAGTGAGGGACCCTGGAGGCAAATGGAAGACTGGAGGAGGAAGAAAACAACTTGCTCCTTTCTCCTGTCAGGATTCTTCTAGTAATGTGTCTTCACTCGGTAATAGCAGTTCATTCTAGCTGGCAGTAGTTGAGTCCAGTTTAAAGTTTTTTCCAACATTTGCAGAACCAGTGTCCTTGCTCCCTTGCCTTGGAGATATTAGTGCCAGCACAAGCCAACAATTCCAGCTAACGTTTCCATGTGGTTCCCCTTCTGGAGTTATAGATATTAGCGCAGACTTAATGGCATCTTCTGTGTGGCAGTTGGTGCTTCAGATTTGCAAAATTCTTCCTTGTATCTTCTAAATTTCAAAAATTTCAGGTTCTTTCAGCCTCTTATCTGCCTCAGGGGTTGAAGCCCCCCCCCCCACACACAATTACTACCTCTGGATAGTTCTTTTACCCTTTAGTTCTTCAGTACCTAGTTAGCAATATATATATTGATATTGATACACACACACACACACACACACACACACACACACACACATATATACAGAGAGAGAAAGAGAGACAGAGACAGAGACAGAGGAGGGTGGGGAAGAGAGAAACTTTCTCTCTCCTAGCTAAACTCAAACTGATATACCATATTTATGACCTCAAAAAGTTTCTGGGACTTAATTATTTTATTACTAAAAAGCTAGATTTTTTGCTGGATAAAAACCAGTTAGCTGAAAGTTATATGACTACTTGTATGGCCTTTAGAGTTTCTTACTTAAAATATGTGCTCACTGCCAACTGGGTAAAAGAAAAAATCTGGAGTTTTTACTTGTTTTTTTACTTACTATTGTCTTTACAAGGGTTATCCATCTAGCTAATAGTCCCATCAAATGCTCTAAACATCTTGGCTCATGAGGATAATGCAAAGTCACAGTAGATTTCCCTGAAATTAAGAGGAACAAATGCTAGATGCATTCAGTGTTGGCACAGAGACTGAAATGCTACCTGGGGAATGGACCACAAGTCAGGACTCAAGACATACTAACTAGAGAATAAGAAAGCAGTCATTGCTATTATTGTTATTTATTGAACACAGACTTGATACCTGACACATGGTTAATTTTTTAAAATATGTTTAATCCATCCTACAGTCCTACATATTGTGGTGGTGTTTTTTATTAACCTCTTATTAACAGTGAGAAAATCAAGGCTCAAAAATGTTATATGACTTGCTCATCCTCAATAAGAAAAGAAGGGGTAGATTCTAATGCTAAACCATGATGCTACAGGGTCCACTCTGTAAATCTTTATACTAATTTCCTGTGGGGAAATGTTGGACCAAAGAGGAAGTGTAGCCATTAATAGGGCCAAAAGATGGATTATAAGAGAAAGATAATGCTGAATAGAAATGTTACATATGTCAACTCTGGCTCTCAATACATCTCTATTGCCACTTTTGTACTTGAATGAGTTATATGATCTTTAACCAATTTCTGATTTATCTTTTTTATGTTCTCAGGTACAAATTTTCTATCAATGATCATCTCAAAGCCCTAGAAAAAATTGCCCAGAAACATTACCAACGTAGGTCCAGAGCCTAAAATATATACTGTTGTATGAATTTCTTTGTTTCTAAATGCTAAAGGTTAATAAGTTATATTTGCATGTGAACTTGCTGTTGATCTGTTAAATTTTGATTCATGTATATTAACATCCTATGTAAGTAGGCCCTGCAAACAAAGCTGAATTTATTAGGAAACTCAAAAAAGAGGCTGATTCAGACAAAAATTTTACACTTTAGTCTTAGATGATGATTAATGGACAGAACCAGAACTTCTAGTTAACAAAAAATGTATCACGAAATTCTCTCTAAATCAATGACCTATTTTTTACAAAGAAACTAATAGAGATAATAAAGTCATACTGTTTAAATTTTGAATTTGTTTATAATACTTATATTTTTGCACAGTAAAGGAGAAGCAGTAGTGATGAGAATGAATATGACCAAGTCTCTAAACTTTTCAATCCCTCATCTAAAAACTTCTTGTCTAAAAATTCAGGGTGATAGAAAAATACATTAGGAAGTTACTGGGTTTGGTGGGTTGGCATCTCCGAAGTGTTCAGAGTTGAAGAAGCCAGTCTGCATAAGCATCAGTTATTACTATTATTATAAAGCAACAAATGGTCCTGGGCATGTGGTTAGCCTACTATGAAACTTGGTGTTAAAAAGCAGCAAAAAAAAAAAAAAAGAGAGAGAGAGAGAGAAAGAGAGTGAGTGAGAAACGGGCTGGGGGGAGAATTTTAACAAAATGAAAAAAAAAAAAAAAAACCCACGCTGTTATAAGAATTAGAACTAAAAGTCAAAAGATAGAAATTTATAGGTTACTGGTCAAATGCCGATCTTTCTCCTTTGAGCTCTTCTAGTTCTTGTGCAAATGAGCTGGAAATCTAATGAGGGCCATCTTCCTCACAACATATCAAATACCCCACCCCGAGACAGCGCCAAAAATACCACAAGAAAGAACAGCCCTTCTCAGAGTACCCCAGCCTTCCTTTTCCAGATGGATGGCATAATAAAAATATTCCTCCAATTATTTCAGGGATTTAAAAGAGAAAAAGAGAAGGCACAGCTTAAGTTCAATTCTGAAAAGGCATGAAGCTGTCAGTGAAGCTATTTCTGAGCAGCTTGGCCCTTCCTAGTAAAGATTCTTTAAAGAAAACTTTTCTGTCTTGTTTAAAAAATATTAGAAGTAAGGTAGAAGAATCACCTCCTTATATCATAGTAGTCATGGCAGAAATACAGTGTGGAAGTTTGTGAAGCCATTTAAAATCCTGAGATTCTCAGACAAAAGACATAAGGTAAATACAGGAATATACAGGAATACTGAACTCAATTTGGCAGTGGCATGAAAGGCACTTGCTTGTAAGATATCTTTAGAGAACCTGTCCAAAGGAGTAACTGCTAAGGATATTCCTTCCTAATTTCTCTTTCCAGAGCACACAGCCTCCAGTTGTTAAAAGTCTCCTCACAATGTGAGTTCATGTAAACGTCTATCAGAAGTAAGTAATAGAGTATCAATACCAAGGACCAAGCTGAACCTATGAAGGGTGCCCACAGTGTAGATGGTCACTCCCTTCCAGTTCTCCTTCCTCTAGCAAGTGAATTTGCAAAGGTCACTGTGTCCTCAGTCTGCAATGAGAGACTCCTTTTCCACGGTACATATCTTCCCTGAATACAAATTCCCTTAAGTAGAATAATGCTGCTCATAACTGTATTATAGAGAAATTCTATTTTCTAAAATTAAATCCAAAAATGAAAAGGAAGCTAAGGGGACTAACTTGGTAGGCTATTGCAACAGAGACTGCATTGGACCTGGAAAAACACTCATCTTTTCCTTGCAACTGACGTTTATGATTAAATGGGACAATTCCATTTTACTCTCTGGATAGATGCAGAGCAAAATCTTGTGATCATTCATGAGAGAGTAAAAACACACTAGACAGTTTATTTGATACTTAGTGTTCAGAACCAAATTTAATAGTTCTGAGTGTTTATTCTGGCTACAGTTAGTACATGATTAGCAATCAGTAAGAGATGAAATCCTTTTCAATTAGAATAATCTTCTGAAAGGAGTTCACATCAATCTTTTAGCCTCAGAGGAATTTCTCTTGAAAATTATTAAAAACTGCCTAAGAAGGAAGGGCTCTCTGATTTCTGTGTGGCGTCTGTGCCATTCATTTATTCAAATGTATTATTCTTTGTTACGAACACACCCCTGGTTTGCCTTTCTGACCCTAAGCCTTATTTAGCATTTAGATAGTGCTTCCCCGGTAGCTCAGATGGTAAAGAATCTGGCAGCAATTCAGGAGACACGGGTTGGATACCTGGGTTGGGAAGATCCCCTGGAGAAGGGAACAGCATGTGTGGGTCATAAGAAACTGCGAAAAATTCTTCAAGAGATGGGAATACCAGACCACCTTACCTGCCTACCGAGAATTCTGTATGCAAATCAATGAGCAACAGTTAGAACAGGACATAGAACAGACTGGTTCCAAATTGAGGAAAGAGTACGTCAAGGATGTATATTGTCACCCTGGTTATTTAACTTACATGCAGAGTACATCATGCGAAATGCCGGACTGGATGGAACACAAGCTGGAATCAAGACTGCTGGGAGAAATACCAATAACCTCAGATACGCTGATGACACCAACCCTATGGCAGAGAGTGAAGAACTAAAGAGCTTCTTGATGAAAGTTAAAGAGGAGAGTGAAAAAGCTGGCTTTAAAACTCAGCATTTAAAAAAACTAAGATCATGGCGTCCAGTCCCATCACTTCATGGCAAACAGATGAGGAAACAATGGAAACAGTGACAGACTTTATTTTCTTGGGCTCCAAAATAACTGCAGATGGGGACTGAGCCATGAAATTAAAGATGCTTGCTCCTTGGAAGAAAAGTTATAACCAAACTAGACAGCATATTAAAAAGCAGAGACGTTACTTGGCCAACAAAGGTCCATCTAGTTAAAGCTATTGTTTTTCCAGTAGTCATGTATGAGTGTGAGAGTTGGACTATAAAGAAAGGAGAGTGCAGAAGAATTGATGCTTTTGAACTGTGGTGTTGAAGAAGTCTCTTGAGAGTCCCCTTTACAGCAAGGAGATCATCCTGTCAATCCTAAAGGATATCAGTCCTGAATATTCATTGGAAGGACTGATGTTGAAGCTGAAACTCCAATACTTCGGTCACCTGATGTGAAGAACTGACTCATTGGGAAAGACCCTGATGCTGGGAAAGATTGAAGGTGGAAGGAGAAAGGAACGACAGAGGATGAGATGGTTGGATGGCATCACTGACTCATTGGACATGAATTTGAGCAAGTTTCAGGAGTTGGTGTTGGACAGGGAAGCCTGGTGTGCTGCAGTCCTTGGGGTCGCAAAAAGTTGGACACAACTGGGTGACTGAATTGAATTGAAGTGAACCCACACCAATATTCTTGCCTGGAGAATTCCATGAACAGAAGAGCCTGGCAGGCTAGAGTCCAAGGAGTCACAAAGAGTCAGACACAACTGATAGACTTTCATTTTCTACTTTTAGGAACAGGCGTTTTTACTAGTTATTCCTTACAGCACTCTGGTGCAATAGAACAACATTACTGTGTTATTTCCTAGACGTAAAACAAACTCAAGAAGTGCATGGAAGTATGGCCATTCTTAACCGATACATTCAGAATTAAAGATGTGACTTCAAGGTACATTGTTTTACTGGATGAGCCAATAAAAATGTTTTGAAAAAAAAAAAGGATTCAGATGTGCTTCTTATCTTGATTCACTAAAACATTTTATATGTTGGTTGCCTTTCAGGACAACAAATGCGTACGTTAGTAAAATAATATGGTTAAAAGCTCACAAAATATCTTTTATACACAAACATATACCTATCTTCCAAAGTTCAGCTGGGAATGCATTCCTCCTGAAAGGAAGGCTGGATGAATCTGTTACTATTTTTGTTCAAGATTATCTTTCAGTTATTCCTTTTTGAAGACATAGCATCTCCCAAGGAAGAGGCTAATACTAATCTTTTTGGAAATTGTCCATTTATCTTCTATAGTTGTTTCTGTATCCATACATGTGGTTGACCACTACCTCTGCCTACCCAAGACACACTAGCTGCACAGTTGACAGATTCAGGCATAGTTGAGCCCCAGTAAGCTGATTATTTCAGTGCTGTCAAACCAATCACTTAATCAAAGTCATTAATTCTCTTTGTTATTCTCTTGTTACAGCTGAGAGATAATTTTATTTATCTCATTGGTTTCTTAGTTTCTGAGCTACACTTTATTCAAAACAGATGTATTCAACTACCACTTTGTGAAAGGAATGTTGTAAATGGTGGGGATAAAAATCGATGTAGTGGGTCTAAGTGAAATCTCAACTAGTTGAAATCATAATGATATTTTCTCTGGGTAGTTAGACCATTTACCATTTCTATCTGGTTTTACATATTTCCAGGCACTTTTGATTATTTCAGCAGTCTCATACAATTCATCACTCTAGTGGAGCAGCATGAGCTAGCGGAAAAGTACCTGGGGGAAGTAGGACTGCAGGTTGATTTGTGGGATGTGTTGAGCATGTTGAATTATTCCTGTATTTGCAATTTTTTTTTTTTTAACTCTACAATCAGGCCATCTGTGTTTGCTAATCAGTACCCATCCTACATATATCAGGCTCCTACCTGCCCATAGAGACAGAGAAGTAAGGTTGCCATATCCTTTGAAATTTAGATTGTAACAACAGAGTTCCTGGGTCCTCAAGAAAGACCTAGAGAATCCCATGGATAGAGGAACCTGCAGGCTACAGTCCATAGGTCACAAAGAGCCAGACATAATTGAAGCGACTTAGCACACAGCACAAGAAAGACATTCCCTGGGTTGGAAACTGGTAAGAGACTGGGAAAAAACTTCCATACACATCAAAGGAACAGAAGAAAAATTTACAGTTGCGATTTTTCTAAAGTAAATGCTCCAGGGGAATTCCCTGGAGACCCAGTGGTTTTGATTTGGTGCTTTTACTATCATGGCCTGGGTTCAATCCCTGGAGGGGGAACTAATAGCCATATTAGTCACTTGAGTGGCCCCAAATGAAGCAATTGCTCTAAGAAACTGGGCATCGTGGGCTTGTGGCTGAAAAGGAACTTGAATAATGTTAGACAAGTTGAGGGGAATGTTAAGACCATTCTGGTCGCCACTGTCTGTAGAGATTATGAAAGTTGGAAAATAGATTAAATTCTGAAGAGGGGAGAGACTTCTGCAGTCATCAACTTTCCAGAAAGGCGAGAGAGAGCTTAATGAGATTCCTACATGTTACTGTTAGGGCAGGACTAAAGTAGGAGTCTTTTTTCATGGCCCATGGATCAGAGGCTTGAATATTTATTCAAATAAATGGATACCTTTTGCTTTGAAGTGGCTAAGAATTCTAGTTATAGAGTCAGGCTGATTTTCATTAAGATTCTGTCCTTAAAATGTATTTGCAGTGAAATCTGGAAATTTTACTTAATGTTTCTACTATGAATAGATAATTATACCTATCTCATAAGTATATTTAAAGAACTAAATGAAAATGTTTCTAAGGGACATTTTCCATACAGTTCTTGGCACATGATGAATGCTCAAGAAAGGGTACATACTTCACGTGTACCTAAATGAGGTATCAGTCCCTAACGGGCCTATTTCCTGATATTATTCTCACTCTATGTCTCAAACCCAGCAAAATAAGCACTTTATATTCAGTCCTGCTCTTGGAGAAAAACGCAACAATCTCTTTGATCACATGTTAAATTACTTATTAATATTTATCATTGTTATTATTAATTATACTTTACATTCACATATAATTTATGAGTTGATTATCACAGGTGGAAGTGATTTTAAAGAAACTTATTCCAAGAAAGAAGTAATTTTACTTCTTTGGAATGCTATCATTCCTTTAGCCTTTAAAAAATGTTATTTGAATAGTGATTTCATCAAAACATTTTATATCCTTATTACCTTACTATTCTGAATCTTTAGGGAAGCTATATATAAGCATGAAAGGCTTTAGAAGGAAAACCAGTAGAACAGAGTTCAATTCATTCCTCAAAAATAAAAACAAAATCAAAAAACCCAAACTTCTGTAGGCCACTAGCAGAAGAGGATTTTCTTTATAACAAGAGCCCTGCTACTCTATAGGCTTTTTTTTTTTTTTTTTTGCAAATAGGAGAGTATTTCTGGATTTCCAACTTTACTTAAATGCCAAGCTTCTTGTATCACTACTACTGATTGCTGTGGCATGAAAGACATCAAATAACCTCTCAGTGTAGAAAGCAGAGATGTCATTTTTTTTTTTTAATTGTTCGAAACCAAACATTAACTAGAACATCAGTATAAATATGATCTGGATGCAATGACTCATTCTGTTCTCACTTAATTTCACTTAAAATTTAACAGGGCAAGAAAATAATTATTTTTTAAAGGCCTCCTATGTTCTCAGTATTTTTTGATGTATATATAAGATATCCTTGAAGAGAAAGACTGACATTTGCTATAGACTAGATGTTTACGTTCCCATCAAATTCATTGGTTGAAATCCGAACCTTCATATATTGGAAAGGGAGTCTTTTAGGAGATGATTAGGTCAGCACGGTGGCTCCCTAATGAATGGAGTCAGTTCTCTTGTACAAGAAGCCCCAGAGAGAGCTCCTTTGTGCCTTCTGCTATGTGATGACAAAGCAAGACCATGGCCATCCATGAACCAGGAAGCAAGCCTTCACTAGTCACCAAATCTACTGGTGTCTTGATCTTGAACGTCTCAGCCTCCAGAACTATGAGCAGTAAGCTTCTGTTGTTTAAGCATAAGCACAACCATTTGCTTATGCTCAGAGAAGATACAGACCTTTGTTTACTTCTCTTATCAACTGGGGTTTAAATGAATGATTTTAATATATGTTCTTCTCATCTCTGACTCAAAGAAAAGACATCACTCTCAATTTTCTTTTCCAAGAGATATTCAGAAAGGTGTTAATTAAAAATAAAAAAGAAAATAACTTGGTATGTAGGCGGGAAATAAACATTCTAAATCACTTACCTCTACTAACTAATCAAAAACAAGTGGCTCTCTGCAAGTGAAGACAATAACATGCTCCCAGATGTTTTAGATAAAAAGCAAAGAATCACAATAATTAATTTGATTAAATATCTAGCTCTGGAGATATTAAATTTTGTTATTTCTTCTATCTCATATAATTAAATACTAAAAAGAAAATGCCTGCTATTGATAAGCTATTTAGAATTCAAAAAGCTTAGTTTAAGCAAAGTACAAAAGACTTGACACTACAAATCACCAGAGTGGAAAAATCTCAAGTTATAAAAACCTTTAAATGATTTCCATTACAACTTATAAAGTATGCCACTGGTCGCCATCGGTCTAGAAGAAGCTCCAACAAGAAGAAATGTGTTCATGAAACTTGTCATGAACAAGAAAGCTTGCAGCTGTTAGACCTGCAAAGAGAGAATCACAATAATGTAGCCTGCTGGTAATTTACCTTAGCCAAATCACTGAAAATATGTACATGACATTAAAATTCTGATATCTTGTTCTTAGGTAGGTCAGAAATGACAATGACAAGGGACAAAAGAGTCCATTGTTGTGACAAAAACCATAGGACCACACAAAACGGCCAAGTGTGTCATCAAAGTGAAGACGGTATGAGCTTATCTGCCTGAAATGCTTTGTTCACACTCTAGCTAAAATTAGTTGAAATGTGATTCTACTCTATTTAAAACAGTTCTTTTTTCATTTTCAGCTTCATTTAGAGAGAAAAAAATTTTTTTTTTTTTTTTTCTGAAGAAAAACTCTCTTGGCAAGAACTGATACAAGTTCATGAAACTATAATCTCAACAACCAGGTTAATGGGAAAATCTACAGTTCACAGTAAGTTATTCTGTTTTGTCTAGTCATCCAACCTGGTTACATCTATTACTTTATTTACTCACTCATATCCAGGGTTAGTGAGAGATCAAAACAATAACACTGTCACAAAAAAGATCTTAGAGTAGTACTCTTCTTTTTGGATACATACAAATTTATAGAGTTCAACAAATCAACACAAAATAGAACACACCCAGACACTGTCACTTGACTCTCTATATCCATATTAATACTATACTTAATGTCATGTTAAATTGTCCCCGCTAACGTTTGCTTGCTTCTGGTTGAAATATATTTTATATTTATACTTTACATGTTGCTGATATTTAGAAACTTGCAATTATCTATCTTGTAACCTTTATGTTAATGTCATCATAATCACAACCTGGCTTGAGTGCAAATTAGCAAAACTCTACTGGAAGTCCATTTGGAAATATATGTCAAAATTTACTCAGAAAAGGTCTCCCAGTGCTTTTAGCTCATCTGGGAGCACTGATTGCAGACTCAGAGGATCCTCTCTAAGGCTCTGGTGATTACCTCCTCTGCTCTGTACCCATGTAATGTTGGCACAGCGGCTGTCTTTTTCGGTAGTTTTTTAACTTTGTGAGCAGCCAGTGATACTATGGGTCTTTCATGGCAGAAGTTTAGACTAATTTGGGGGTTCAGACTTCTGTGTGTGTTTATTAATAAAGCTTGTTAATTGAATTCTTCAAAAAAAAATTGACCAAGGAATTCTTCTAAGAATTTATCCTACAGATATATACTTTCAAAATATTTTTTGTACAAGTTCAGTCATTGAATCACTCTTTCTGAGGCAAAATACTGGAAACTAAATAAAGCTTAACCCATAGAGAAGATAGGCTAAGCTAACTAGGGTAAAATCACAAAATTAACCATTATGTAGTCATAGAAAACAGCAAGGTTGCTTATTTATGTGCTCATATGGAAATACATCTAATATATACTAGTAATTAAAATATATCAATTATTAAGATATCAAACATTGTATAGAACAGCACCTAAAAGAGGAAGATATATATACATAGCTGAAAAAATTTCATTAGAAATAAATACTGTTTTCTCCTATGTTTTGGGAAACCAGTTGGATGGATAAGAAAGCACTAGTAGGACTAACTTTCCATGAATGTTCTTATAGTTTGAATATTTTTTCCATTTTGTGAATGTATTACTGGGCAAGGAAAGTTTAGTGCAGCTGTCCTAGGTTACTCACACAAAATATGCACAGTTTAAAGAAAGATCTGTCTTCAGTACTGGCCTGTGGTGGACTCCTGGGAGGTAGCATCCTAGTCTTTGGCATATTATTCCTGAGAAGAATGATTTTTGCTGCTGATGCCTTAGGTGTATTTATGCTAAATGCCTGGGTTTGTATACGAGATGCCCTGAGTCACACTCTATAACAACCCGATAAAATACAGTTTGTCCTAACAATGTCATTTATTATGCACAGTTGCTTTATCTCAGGGAGTGTGGTGTGGGAAGACTAGGATGCGGGTAGGTAAGGTCAGCCAAGCAGGTACTACGTGCCTTGGTGACTGTGCCTTTATGAATCCCTGGGGCAAGCCCCAGGGCGGGCCTCTGTGGGTGCCATCACTTCACACACACTGTCATATAATGTTGCTGGGATAACTGGAGGAAACAGCACCAAGAGCTTGCAGAGGGCTTCTTCTAGTCCCTGTCCCATCTGAAATTTCCTATTGCTGATTTTCATCTGCATACCTTCACTGAGAAAACCATTTCTCTGAGTCCTAGGAAATTTTGTAGCAAATCACTGTGTCTCAGAATGATCTTGGAGACTCTGTATATTCCAAAAATCAAAGAAAAACATTTTAAACTTTAAATTGCCTTTATCATAGTCAAGTCAATCTGTATATTGAAATCCTATTATAAGCAGATTTAGTGCTAAACATTGGGAGAAATCCTAGAGTAAGGCCTACATCAAGTTCATTGGCCAATTGAGGGATAAAATTCAGACAGTGAAATTATCTGCAATGCAAGGAGTTATGACTATTTCATACATAGAGTGAATTAGAGGAGTTCCTGGAGTCTAAAGATTATTTTTGTTGTGGAAAAGAATACAAGCATCATTTTATGAAAGCAATCTTCTCTTACTGAACATTTAATGTGCTCTGCTGTTCTAGCTGTTTGTTTTACTTTCGTGGTCTCTAAATCACTTCAAGGTAAACACTTACATTCTTATTTTACATAAGAGAAAATTAAGGTTCTGAGAGCCTGAGGCCAAAATTGATCACTTAATAAGTGGTGGAAGTAGGTTTCTGATTAAAAATAAGTAAATAACATTTCTATATTATATTTATTAGTGTACTATAAACACAGTGTAGTCACTTGATATTATATGAATACATTGTCTAAGATTTCAAGCTTCAGAAATGAAACATTCTCAGGGTTAGAGAGATTAAGTAACACTCAGCTAGGAAGAGCCAGACCCAAAATTTGATGTTCTGTCTTCTTGAATCTGTAGATGGCATTTCCTCCCATTGTGTTAAAGTGTCCTATGACTCTAAACAGTCTCTATAAATAAGATTTTCTTTTTTTAATTCAAAAAATTTTATTGATGCATATGGCTCAGATGTGAAAGAATCTCCCTGCAATGCAGAAGACCTGGGTTCTATTCCTGGGTCAGAAAGATCCCCTGGAGGATGGCATGGCAACCCACTCCAGTATTCTTGCCTGCAGAATCCCGTGGACAGAGGAACCTGGTGGAGTACAATTCACGGAGATCCAAAGAGTTGGACACGACTGGGTGACTAACACTTTCATTTTCATAATTGATTTACAATGTTGTATTAATTTCTGCTGTACAGCAAAGTTAGTAATACAAATAAATATGTATATATATATATTATTTTTTACATTATTTTCTATTATGGTTTACCATAGGATATTGAATACAGTTCTCTGTACTATACAGGAAGACTTTGTTGTTTATCAATTCTGGATATAATAGTTAGCATCTGTTAGACCCAAACAAGATCTGTAAGACAGACCACACTTATGCGATTCTAGAGAAATAACAATACATCTGGTCTTAACAAGAATTTTCAGTAATGCTATATTTATCTATGAATATAAATTAATAGTAAAGGAGAAACAATTACAGTAGTAAACTTTAAATAGTATGAAAATAAATGCATATAAAACTGCTGAATATTTCACATAAGTGAAATATATGTGTTTTATAAACAAAAGAAGGTGAAACAGTGGTAGTATTCCCTAATTTCAACTAAAAATAAATGATGGAGTCCAGATACGCATTTCTCAGACTTTCAGTGTTATCCTTGAAATATCTTTTGTACTTTGAATGTATTGATATATGTCACAAGTAATCACAGAAACAGTAAAAAGTTGTCAGATTGCATTAATAGATAGTGTGCATGTAGCAACATCATAGTTATTAGCCTAGGTATTAATTTCCAAGCAATTTCTTCAAAACACTTAGACGTAGGCTAAATGCAGCTTTGTTTGATGACCCCCATCAATGCGTTGTTATTGAAGAATCCAACAGAAATTTAGATTGCTAACTAAATTAAGCACATTAAAAGCTTATCTGAAACTCCAAATTATAGCCTTTGAAGATTCAAAAAGTCAGAAACACAAAGACAGCTATATTTAACTGATTTAAAAGAAAAAATAACACAGCTGGAAATTAATCATAAAATGCAGTGCTCATAATACAGAACTGCATGTCATTTTCATTAATGTCTATCCAAGCATTCAAACGATGCTGCAACTTAAGACAATATACATTTCCCTTAGGATATCACGGTATTAAAAGTAAGGTTGTTTTTATGTTTAATTGGGAAGAATGGAGGACTGTTTGAATCTTGCCATACTTTATAAGCAATAAGCCTGTATTACCCCCAAAGGCAAGTCAGATGCAAAGATTTTCTTAAGAAGAGATTAGTGAAACACACGCTTCTTATGATAAAAATTGGGATGGAGGAAACTGATGAGGTAACATAACTCTTAACCATCAAAATTTTCCCAAAAGATACCCCATAAATTCAGCATTACAGATCTGATTGATCAAGGCAGTGGGGCTGAAATAGTATCACATGATGAGATTTTGCCTCCATTGAGGTCGGATCAGGCCCATGTACCAGGGAAGCTAGCTGATGCTTATACATTGTTGTTGTTTAGTTACTAAGTCGTGTCTGACTCTTTTGTGACCCCAGGGACTGTAGCCCACCAGGCTCCTCTGTCCATGGCATTTCCCAGGCAAGAATACTGGAGTGGGTTGTCATTTCCTTCTCCAGATACTTATATAGAGCCTGCCTCAAATCTTTCAAGGAAGAGAATTAGCGTAAGGAGGAAAACAGTCCTTAATCTTCCTTTTAATTTCCTTCACACTCAAACACAAAGGAAACTCTGACTATCTTCGAAGAATGGAAACAATTTAGTGACTGAAGGCAAGAAGGAGCAAATAGTGATGGAATAAAAAGTTTTTTTAAGGAAACTGCAAAATTGGTTTAAAAAGAGATTTTATTACTACTTACTGCAATATATTTTGTCCTTTTTGCAATTTATTTATAAATTTAAGATGCAACATTTTTATTGAAGTATAGTTAATTTACAGTGTTTTGTTAGTTTCAAGTGCACAGCAAAGTGGTTTAGTTATCCACACACACACACACACACACACACACACACACACACGAGCATCTATATATACTCTTTTTCAGATTCTTTTCAGTTATAAGGCTATTACAAGATATTGAGTATATTCCTTGTGAAACACAGCATGTCTTTGTTGTTTATCTATTTTATACAGTATGTAAATATTAATCCCAAACTTCTAATTTGTCTTTCCTCTCCCTCTCTATACCCTTTGATAGCCATAAATTTGTTTTCTACATCTCACTCTAGTTCTGTTTTATAAAAAAGTTCATTTGTATAAATTTTTAGAGTCCACATATTAAGTGACATCATATGATCTTTGTTTTTCTCTATCTGATTCAGTTCACTTAGTTTGATAATCTCTAGGTTCATCCATGTTACTGCAAATGACACTATTTCATTATTTTTTATGACTGATAAATATTCCATTTTGTATGTGTATATACCACATTTTTATTCATTAATTAAGATAAAACATTTAATTAAAATAAAGAGAACACTTTCTCTGATTTCTTTTAAATATCTATTTTAATTAAGAAAATAATACATTTAAAAAATGTATACCAGGTACCAGCAATAATTCACTTTTTTAAGGAACTCAAAAATAAATGAGGCACAATCCTTTGAAGTCCTTTTAGGGACAAGATGAAGACTTTCACATCTAAAAGTTTTACAATTATTTATAAAGGTGGTTAGCATATTCTGATGTTGAGTTCAAATATCAGGAAAGAGAAATTAAATTTGTGAAATAAGAAATGAAACACTTAAGATAATCTACGCTTGGAATTGAGAATAAACTGAGGCTTTTTATGACTTCAACTTGACTTCTAAATAGTTTCATCAAAGTAATACATCGATGAAAGCTAGGGATCTTTTGGGATGATGTCAGGTTTTTACATACATTTTTTTGTCTTGTTGAATTTGCCTTTAACTTAATATGTTCTTCTCAGTTCTTTGAGTTCCCCTAAGCAAAACAATATTATAAGCTTTTTAAAATAAACTTTTACAAGGAAGTATATCAATTACTGTGAAAGACCAAATCTCATAGCACAAATTTTTTGTTCGCTGCCACTGCAAAGGAAAATTTTACTAAAACTATGAGGCTGTCTCCTTATGAGATTATTTATCCTCCCTACTAAATAAATTTATGTCTGCTTTGAATCATTTTCTTTCTTATTTTAAACACTATTGTTTAGCATTTATTGAGTAAATATATTAATTTATTTAACAGCTTAATTATATGTGTACTTTATGAAACATACTTTGTACAGGTTTATTGCCCAAATCTACTTTTGTTGTTCAGTCATGAAGTTGTGTCCAGTTCTTTGTGACCCCGTGAACTGCAGCACACAAGGAAACCCGGTCTTTCACTATCTTCCAGAGTTTGTTCAAACTTGCCTCCACTGAGTCAGTGATACCATCCAACTGTCTCATCTCCATTGTCCCCTTCTCTTCCTGCCCTCAATCTTTCCTACTCTTTTCCCATGAGGCAGCTTCCCTGATAGCTCAATTGGTAAAGAATCTGCCTGCAATGCAGGAGACTCCAGTTTGATTCCTGGGTTGGGAAGATCCGCTGGAGAAGGGATAGGCCACCCAATCCAGTATTTTGGGGCTTCCCTGGTGGCTCAGCTGGTAAAGAATCCACCTTCAATGTGGGAGATATGGGTTTGATCCCTGGGTTGGAAAGACCCCTTGGAGAAGGGAAAGGCTACCCACTCCAGTATTCCGGCCTGGAGAATTCCATGCACTGTATAGTCCATGGGGCTGCAAAGAGTCAGACATAACTGAATGACTTGCACTTCACTTGAATCAGATGGCCAAAGTATTGGAGGTTCAGCTTCAGTCCTTCCAATGAATATTCAGGGTTAATTTCTTTTAGGAATGACTGGTTTGATCTACTTGCTGTCCAAGGGACTCTCAAGAGTCTTAGCTACCACCACCGTTTGAAAGCATCAATTCTTCGGGTTTCACTGGTGGTTCAGATGGTAAAAAATCTGACTGCAATGCAGGAGACCAGAGTTCCATCCCTGGGTCAGGAAGAGCCCCTGGAGAAGGGTATGGCAATCTACTCTAGCATTCTTACCTGGAGAATCCCATAGACAGAGGAGCCTGAGGGTCTACAGTCCATGGGGTCATGAAGAGTTGAACATGACTGAGCAATTAACATTTTCAATTTCAGCTTTCTTTATGGTCCAACTCTCACACCCATACAAGACTACTGGCAAAAAAAACATGCCTTTGATTATACAGATCTTTATCAGAAAAAATTCTTGTCAATACACTCTCTAGGTTCGTCATAACTTTCCTTCCAAGAAGCAAATATCTTAATTTCATGGCTGCAGTCACCATCCTCCGTCATTTTGGAGCCCAGGAAAATAAAGTCTATCACTGTTTCCATTTTTTTCCCATCAACTTGTCATGAAATGGTGGAACTAGATGCCATGATCTTAGATTTTTGAATGCTGAGTTTTATGCCAGCTTTTTCACTCTCCTCTTTCACCTTCATCAAGAGGCTTTTTACTTCCTCCTTGCTTTCTGCCATTGTGGTGGTGGTCTTACTTACATATCTGAGGTCGCTGGTATTTTCCCCTGCAATCTTGATTCCAATTGGGATGTGGCTGCTATTGAAAGTAAGGTCTGATGGTGTAAAGAACAATATTGCATAGGAACCTGGAACATTAGGTCCATGAATCAAGATAAATTGGTTGTGGTCAAGCAGGAGATGGCAAGAGTTAACATCAGGATTTTAGGAATCAGTAAAGTAAAGTGGATAAGAATGGGAGAACTTAATTCAGAGGGCCCTTATATTTGCTATACTGAGCAAGAACCCCTTAGAAGAAATGGAATAGTCCTCATAGTCAACAAAGGAGTCCAAAATGTGGTATCTGGGTGCAATGAAGCAACGGACAAACAATTAATCTCAAAAATATACAAGCAACTCCTGCAGCTCCATTCTAGAAAAATAAACGACCCAATCAAAAAGTGGGCCAAAGAACTTAACAGACATTTCTTCAAAGAAGACATAAAAATGGCTAACAGACACATGAAAAGATGCTCAACATCACTCATTATCAGAGAAATGCAAATCAAAACCACAATGAGATATCAGAATGGTATATTTACACCAGTCAGAATGGCTGCAATCCAAAAATCTACAAGTAATAAATGCTGGAGAGGATGTGGAGAAAAGGAAACTCTCTTACACTGTTGGTGGGATTGCAAACTAGTACAGCCACTATGGATAACAGTGTGGAGGTTCCTTAAAAAACTGCAAATAGACCTGCCATATGACCCAGCAATCCCACTGCTGGGCATATACACCGAGGAAACCAGAATTGAAAGAGCCACGTGTACCCCGATGTTCATCGCTGCTTTGTTTACAATAGCCAGGACATGGAAGCAACCTAGATGAGCATCAACTGACGAATGGATAAGAAAGCTGTGGTACATATACACTATGGAATATTACTCAGCATTAAAAAAAAATTCATTTGAATCAGTTCTACTCAGGTGGACGGAACTGGAGCCCATTATCCAGAGTGAAGTAAGCCAGAAGGGAAAACAACAATACAGTATACTAACCCATATATATGGAATTTAGAAAGATGGTAATGAGAACCCAGCATGCGAGACAGCAAAAGGAACGCAGATGTATAGAGTAGACTCGTGGACTTTGTGGATGAGGGTAAGGGTGGGATGATATGGGAGAATGGCATTGAAACAAGTTAATTATCATATGTGTAATCAATCGCCAGCCCAGGATTGATGCTCAGGGCTGGTGCATCGAGATTTCCCGGGGGGAGAGAGGAGGGAAGGAGGAGGGAGGGGTGTTCTGGAGGGGGAGCATATGTAAACCCATGGCGATATCATGTCATTGTATGGCAAAACTAATAAAAAAAAATAGATATACCAACATTACACATAGCAGTAAGCCCAATACATCTAGTTTAGGATTTATCTGCAGAACACTTTTTTTCCTTTGAACTGTTTCTCACTAAGCATGTAAAATCAAAATACTGTGCTTTAAACCCTTATAACTATTTTCTCTGTAGTTATGCCAACACTTTGATGGATAGATGGATATGTACATTTAAAATTTGCATATAATTTGTAGAGATTGTTTTGCTCTTTTGGTTTAAAAAAATTCTGTAAAAATTTGATGTGGTTCCAAAGCTAAAACTTATAAAGCAAAATTCACTCAGGAAAAAAAAAAAAAAAACAGTAGAATGATCTTTGTTCTTTTCCAGGGCAAACCATTATACAGTGGAAGTGACAAATAGATTCAAGGGATTAGACCTGATAGACAGAGAGCCTGAAGAACTACAGATGGAGGTTTGTACAGGAGGCAGTGACTAAAACCATCCCAAAGAAAAAGAATTGCAAGAAAGCTAAATGATTGTATCTGGAGGTCTTACAAATAGCTAAGAAAAGAAGAGATATGAAAGGCAAAGGATAAAGGGAAAGATACACTCCACTGAAAGCAGAGTTCCAAAGAATAGCAAGGAGATAAAGGAAAACAATAGAATGGGAATTACTAGAAATCTCTTCAAGAAAACTAGAGATACCAAAGCAACATTTCATGGAAAGATGGGTACAATAAAGGATAGAAATGGAAAATACCTAACAGAAGCAGAAGATACTAATAAGACATGGCAAGAATACACAGAAAAACTACAGAAAAAGGTCTTAATGACCTGGATAACCACAATGATGTGGTTACTTATCTGGAGCCAGGCATTAGTGTGAAGTCTCAAGTGGCATTAGGAAGTATTGCTATGAACAAAGCTAGTGGAGGTGATGGAATTCCAGCTGAGCTACTTCCTAAAAGATGATGCTGTTAAAATGCTGCACTCAATATGCCAGCAAATTTGGAAAACCCGAAGTCACTAGAGGCACTCAGATTAGTAAATATGATTTTAATCTTGAGTAAGGTCAGCTGAGATTCCATTTGGAGAGAATTATCTGAGTTAAGAATGCTTGGCCACTGATTTGCAAGGAGTATTTAAAACAAACAAACATTGTGACCCAGAGATTTAGACCAAAAAAAGCCCAATAAATGTGTGTGTGTGTGTGTGTGTGTGTGTGTGTGTGTATGTGCCCACTGGCCTGTGTGTGTATTTAAAACCAAAGGGGTACTGTGAGTTCTGTTTCTAACCCTTGAAGGAGATCACAGTTGGACACAGACAAAATTAAACAAATTGTTGGAATATGTTAGTAGTGAAAACTACTGTTTTGATTTTCACATCGATAAGTGCTGGCAGGAGATTCTGGGAAATTTCTCACCATAATCTCAGTCTGTCTTTTCTGCTGACAAACATGCTTCTAACAAACCTGGCATAGCTTCACCTTGTAGTAATGAGTCATTACTTCATTGGTGTGGTACACAACAGCACATGCAGTAGTAAAGAAAGAGTTTTGAATTCACTTAACTAATGACCCATTAAATTCAGCAACCTACGCAAAACTGAAATTAACCCGACTGATTATTTGTTTACATATACTCATAATATATAGATGGAATACAAAATCTTCACTCTGAATTAATAAATCTCTTTTGGAAACAGAACCAGAGTAGTTAATTTAGAATTTGTGCTGTTTAGCCTGGATTTAGTTTCAAGTTTTCATGAAAAAACAACTTCTCATACAAAATGTATTTACATTACTTTGTCTGAATCACCCAATCCCAATATTTGAACAATCTGCTCAAAATAGAAATTCAGCTGACTATTCATGTACCTATATTTATAATATATAGATAGAAGTGAATAGAAAATCCTTGCTTTGAGATATTAATTCTCTTTTGAAAATTGAGCATGTTTACATGAGTTAGATTTTTAAAATGTTTACTAATTTACTGGATTTTGGCTGCACTCATCTTCGTTGCTTTGCTCAGCCTTCTCTGGCTGCAGTGAGCAGGGTCCACTCTCCATTGCGCGAGCAGCTGCTTATTGCATTAGCTTCTCCTGCTGAGGAGCACAGGCACCCAGGCGCCCTGGCCTCAGCAGTGCAGACTCGTCCCGCGTGGACTCGTCCCGGACCAGGATGGACTGGACGCATGCCCCTGCATTGGCAGGCAGATTCCTATCCGTCGTGCCACCAGGGGAGTCTCATATGTTAGATTTCAAGATGTTTCCATTTGGATCTATTTTCAATTTTAAGTTTACATGACAAAGGCTTCTCACATAATTCTGTTTAAACTGTTACGTTTAAATTACCCATTTCCAGTATTTGAACACATTAAAAAGTTAAACTCTTGACCTATTTTGCCTAATCTGTATAGTGGAGCTAGCAATAGCCACTACTGCATAGATTCTTGTGTATATGAAATTAGAGGCAAAATAAATGCATCAATACATGGTATAGAGCAATCACTCAATATTTGCTACTATTTGCTATTGTCAACACCATCATCATTATCATCTTATTAAAGCTAGTTGTAAGTAATTTATATAATTTAAAATAAGTTCCTTAAGATCATTATAGAAAGGCTTTATTAGTATTTAGAGTTTGATCAAATGTTTGAAGGCAATAAATTAAAATAAAAGATTGACTTTTTCCATACTCACTGGACTGGAGCTCCTGTTTAGGCTGTCAAATAGACAGCTACAGAATAGATAACAAGCCCTATAAAAAGAATGCTGTTCTGATAGCACACGGTAAGAATACCTACACTGACCTGCAAGTTTGAAGGTACTTCTCAAACAAAACGAAATACATCCTGAGTTCTGAAAGATAAGCAAATCTTATTCAGAAGTTAAAGATTTGAGGAAATCCAGGTTAAAGAAACAGCGTGTACAATGGTGTGAAGACTGAAGAGGACTTTTAAGTGCAGCAGTTCAGTATAGGGGCGGTTAGGAGTAAGAAAACAGAGTAAACAGGGGAGAAAGAAAACTGAATGCAAAGTTTGAATTATATAGAATCTTGTACTGTTTAAAGGTATTTGAAATGTATCCTCTCGGCGATAAAGACTTAACCTACGCATTTTGTTGGTTATATAGCTTTTAAATTGTTCACGTATAATTTACATAGATAATTTCTTTCATGTTCAATTTGATGTGCTTTACAACTGGCTATTCACATAGCAGCCTCCCAGGTGGTCCGGTGGTAAAGGGCCCATCTGCCAAAGCAGGAGATGCAAGAGATGTAGGTTTGATACCTGGGTTGGGAAGATCCCCTGGAGGGGGATACGGCAACCCACTCCAATATTCTTGCTTGGGAAATCCCATGGACAGAGGAGCCTGGTAGGTTATAGTCCATGGGTCACAAAGAGCTGGACACAACTTAGATACTGAACACACATATAGCAACTGCTCCAATTAAGATACAGAACTATCTATCAGCAAATCCCCTCATATCCCATAAATAAGTGCCCCTCCCACCTCTAATTGCATTGTAACATGTTTCTTTTCCTTGTTCTTGTTCTGTATATAAGTAGAATCTTAGAGATTGTATGCTTTCGCACTTGGTTTATTTTGTGTGATATAATTTTTAGAGATTTTCCCATGTTATTCAATATATCATTATTTTATTCTAATTTATTTTCAATAAGTATCCCACTATATGAATATTTCAGTGTCTTTATCTATACTTCTATTGATTATTAAGACAGTTATGCAAAAGATTGTGATGAATGTTACCTATAAATCTCTTTTGGGGTATATATTAAGTACATCAAAGTGGAATTGTTTCATCATTGTGTGGAAACCTGTATAATTTTAAAGAAAACATCAGTTTTCTAAATCTGTTGCATCATTTATGCAATCAAACTCTTAGCAATGAATAAGATTCAGTTGCATCAATTTTGTCAGTGTTGTGATCTTTCTTGATATTAAACACTCTAGCAGGGGGAAAATGAAGCTTTATTTGTATTTCTTTAATCTGTATTTCTTTAGTGACTAATGCTATTGTACTTTCATACATGTATTGAACATTTATATATCTTCTATTTCAGGTATTTTCAATTAATTTGTCCATTTTTAAACTGAAATTATTTTTCATTGTAGAATTTCTGTATAAATACTGGATGCATCATTCTTTGAATTTGTGGCTTTTCAGATTATATTCTTAATGGTGTATTTTCCAAGCAGAAATTCTTAGTTTTGATAAGGTCAGTTGACTATGTGTGTGTTTGTACATGTGTGTCTGTGTGTGTTTTCTCAGAAATATTTTATCACAATCATGAAGATGGTTAGTTTTCTTCTAGCCTGTGTTTTTCTGGTTTTCATGTTCCAGTCTATACCATTTCAAATCAATTTTCTTTTACTGAATTAAAGAAGAAGTTAAGGTTATTTTTCTTTATTTTGTATTTTTACTATTATTTTAATTTTTATTTTATATTATTTTTTTAAACTTAAATATCCTGTTGTTTTAACATTTGTTAAATGTTAAACACACACACACATGAAGTCCTTCCTTTTCTCTTTAAATTGATTTAGTACTTTTATGGAAAAAGTCAAGTGTAATATATGTGTGGATTGAGATTTCCTATTCTGTTCCACTGATCCATGTGTTTATCCTTAGACCGATATAGTACTATTTGATATAACTTTACAGTATGTCTTGAAATCGGAAATCAGAAAACATCCAGCTTTGCTTGTGATTTTAAATGGCAAAACAGATTCCTTTTGTATTCCTTTGTATTTATATATCAATATTAGAATGAGCTTACAAATTTTCCTTTTAAAAGTCTACTGGGATTTTGATTGTGATTGTATTGAATCTGTACATCAGCTTAAGAGAGAATGTGTATTCAAAGATGTATTGCAATCCATGGACATTGTTTATCTCACCATTTACTCATCACCATCCTAAGTCACTCAGTCATGTCTGACTCTCTGTGACCCCATGGATTGTAGCCTACCAGGCCCCTCTGTTCATGGGATTTTCCAGGCAAGAACACTGGAGAGGGTTGCCAAGACTTTCTCCAGGGGATCTTCCTGACCCAGGCATTGAACCAGCTTTCTTATGTCTCCTGCATTGGCAGGCAGATTCTTTAATACTAGCACCACCTGGGAAGCCATTTACTCCTGTCTTCTTTAATTTAGAAATGTTTTGTACATTTCAGCATAGAGATATTATGTATTTTCATTATACTTATTTTGAAATTTTAAAGTATTTTGTTACTATCATAAGTGCTATTATGCTAATTTTCTTTAATTGCTTATTGATTGTATTAAAATAAAATCCACTTTATTTTAAGCATATTCTGCAATTTTCCAATTTCATTTCTCATTTCTAATAGCTATTTTGCATATTCCAAATAATTTTCAAATATATAACTTTGTTTTTTCTTAGTTTAATCTTTACACTAAAATATTTGTTTTCTTGCCTTATTGAATTTGTTAGGATTTTCAGTACTATGTTGAAAAGAAGTGATGAGCACCTACCAGATATTCTTGTTTTTTTTTAATTCCTTTTGTTTAAGAGGGAAATATTTGTTGTTTTCCATTAAATGGGATGCTAGCTGTAGATTTGTAGAGAGTCCATTTTTTAGATTGAGAAAGTCTCTTCTAGCTCCAGCTACTGAGAATTAAATATCTATCCATCTATATATACATATGAATAAGCATTGATTTTTTTTTCAATTTTTTGTCTGTATGTATTTTAATTAACATTATCCTTTTAATGTGACAAATTATAATGATTGAAGATATTAACCCAACATTATATTTCCAGATTAACTCTACTTGATCATGATATACTACCTTTTTACATATTGTTAGATTCAACATACTTTTTGTTAAGAATTTTGAATCTATGCTCATAAAGTTTATTTTTATCTGGTTTTTGTGTGTGTATTATCTTTAATATCAAAGTTATTCTGTACAAACCAATTGAGCTAGAAATTAATCCTTTCTATCTTCATAAAAGTTTTACTTATAATTTGTATTATTTCTTTTAAGTATGGTTGATGAAATTCAGTTATACATCTGGACCTTCATTAGTCTTTATGGAAAAGTATTTGAATATGAATTCAGTTTTTTAAATAGATATATTTGAGTGTTTACTTCTACTTATTTGGATTTTTAAGAACACTTTCCATTGTATATTTAAGTTGTCTAACTTACTGGCATAAAATTTCCCTTAATATTCTCTGTTGTTTGCAGAATTTATATTATTGCCCTCTATTTCATCCCTGGCTAGTCCTTTCTACTTTCCCATCATGTTTTTTTTTTTTTTTTATCTTTTTTCCTTTATACATCTTGCTATAAGTTTATGAGATTAATCCACTTTATTAAAAAGGTGAATTTTTGACAATATGATTTTTCATATTTGATCTATTTCCTATGTCCTTGATTTTCACTCATGATTTTATTTCTAATTTCTGCTTAATTTATTTCAATATGTTCTTGCTTTATAATTTCTTAAGAAAGAAACTTAGATCATTAATTTTATATATTATAAAATATAGTCTTCAAATTCTCCCTAAGAATTTAACTGCATCTCAACATTATATGTTCTCACTAAAATTTAATTTAAATTATTTTGTAATATCTGTTATGATTCATTTGATTTATGTATTATTTAGAGGCACATTGTATAACTTTCAAATATTTGGGAATATTTTTAGATGTTTTTCTTCTTTTAATTGCTATTGTAAACCTTCTATTGTTACAAAACACATTTTGTATGATTGATTTTTAAAGAACTTTTTAAAATTGTTTTGTGTATAAATACATAATCTATCTTGGAGAGTGTTCCATGTACCTAGGAAAATAATTCTTATTGTATAGTTTTTGGGTGCAGTATTTTATAAATATCATTTTCATCAAGTTGGTGGATAGTGTTCATTCTTTCTAATTTTTTGTGTACTTATCAATTACTGATGAAAATTTTCACATCTTCAAATATGATTTACATTCATCTTTTTTGCCTTTGAGGAGAAGGCAATGGCACCCCACTCCAGCACTGTTGCCTGGAAAATCCCATGGATGGATGAGCCTGGTAGGCTGCAGTCCATGGGGTCGCTGAGTCAGACATGAATGAGCATCTTCACTTTCTCTTTTCACTTTCATGCACTGGAGAAGGAAATGCCAACCCACTCCAGTGCTCTTGCCTGAAGAATGCCAGGGATGGGGAGCCTGGAGGGCTGCAATCTATGGGGTTGCACAGTCAGACACAACTGAAGTGACTTAGTAGCAGTAGTAGCTTTTGGCTTTGATTCTGTATTTGGTCTCATTCACTCTAAGGAATGACACAGTTGAGCTAGATTATGAACAATTAGCTCACATGCAAATTCGCAAGGATTTCATAAGAAATTTCTTAGGCCAACTACTCAAGGAATTCATAATTTCTAAATTCTAGGAGTCATACTTATTTCAAAGTCATATAAAACAAGATCATTGCTATTCAGGGTAATGGAAAAACATTATTCACCAAATTTAAGTAACAGGATGAATTTTGGCATATTAATGTAAAACTCTATAAAAATAACTAAACTTCAATATCAATAATATAAATAAAAAATCTTTGAAAATTGTGGAAAATACAAAATTTATTACTTTTTGTACAAGATATAACTGTGAAAACTTCCCACACTTTGAATGAGTTGGGTGAATGATTTTAAGGAATTAAAATTGATAATGTGTCAATTTCCTAAAAAATAAAATTTATATTATTGTGTTCAAATTATTTTTGTTTTGAAATAAGTAGAATTAACACAAAAGTAAAATCTACATGAACATTCAAACCTACAAACTCAATACTTTCCCAAATTAATATCCTATTATTTTCAAAATATGTAGATTTCACAAGTAATTTCTAATGAATTCATTGTATTATACAGCTTAATTAATCTTTAAACTCATTTTATATTTGCACTTTAATTGGTCAAAATATCTGTAAAGAACTAAGCTTTCATCATCTCATATAAGCTGATCAATCTATACAAGTTAATTTTCCACTTGGTATTTTACTTAATGGCTATATACGTGTAAAAAAATAATTAACACATTTATGAATGCCACGTCTATTCTCTGTTTATTTTTTTTGGAGGGGGAAGGGTTGTTACTTGTCAATGAGATTGTGCTCAATTGTGTATATTATAGAAGCATAAACCTCTGTATTTAGAACTTTCTGTAAGATAAATTCAGATAGTCAAATGTTCAAAATAGAAAATAGTTAGCATTTTAATCACTAGTGGTTGTCCTTGTGCATTAAAAGGATACATTTTTAAAGTATGAAACTTTTCCCTAAGCTCTGAAGCAGAAATATGAACATAATTTAAATATCACTTTATTTCCAAGGGGATACCAGTAATCCTCAAAGTTTGGCCATTGCTCTAATTACTATGTAGAAGCTTATACTAGTGATGTTGTACGCCATCCAAAAGAAATTGTGACTGCATCAATTGTCCTTGAAAATTTACTTTTGACGATTTACTTTTGAGTCATTTGCTGTTAATTATATAATTGACCACACAATGAATATAGCACAAAAGAACTACAACATATCATTAAATTTTCAGTGTATTAGTGCTTCAGAGATATACTATTGGTCCCTGACTTCAACAAGCTTGTTTTTTTTTTTGTGGAGTGGATATAGTTGCCCTACAGTATTGTGTTATGAAATGAATGAGCCATATGTATACATATATCCCCTCCCTCTGGGACCTCCCACCCGCCCACTCCGCTGATCTAGGTCAGCACGGAGCACTGAGCAGAGCTCCCTGTGCTATACTGCATGCCTCCCTAGCTACCTATTTCATACATGATAGTCTATATATGTCAACCTACTCTCCTGGTACATGCCCCCGTCCCCACATGTCCATATGTCCATTCTTTATGTCTGCATCTCTGTTACTGCCTTGCAAATAGCTCATCTCATATTTGTCTGTCATACAGAATGAAGTAAATCAGAAAGAGAAAAAAAGATATCATACATTAACACATATACATGGAATCAAGAAGCTATTTTTTTTTCTTTTAGAGCTAAATGAAAAGCCTCCATTAGCCAACCCTGTCCATCCAAGTCTAATGATGCTGCAAGGTGGGGTTTTATACTCCAATTACCTAGGAGAAAATTGGGACTTGGAAATGTTAGATAACTTAGCATACACCAAACAGTGGTGAATGTAAGAATCAAATTCAAACTCAGTTCTGACTTTCAAACTTGTGTTCTTTCAATACTTCTATGTCCCCAAGGGCTTTGATATACAGTAAATCATCTTTGCTTTTTTCCATGCTTCTCTCATGCAGAAGACAAATTCCATGAGGATGGCTGCTTATCTCTGCACTCTTGACCTTCGGAGGCAACCAGTGATGCCTCCTTTCCTGTGAGAACTGCCAAGTTCATCAAATCATAGATCTTCAGGATTGGGAAGGTCCTTACAAGTTATCTAAACAAGCCCCTTCCTGTGCAGTTAAAGGAACTCAAGCTTAGCAAAGGAGACTTCACAGTCAGACCTTTGTTGGCAGATCCAGAAACTGACTGAATATATTCTCTAGACTTCTAGGAACATGTCCTTTCCCTCAGTCCATGCCATTCTTGCCAGGATATATTCTCTGTGCTCTTCCATTTCCTGGTTCTTTAAATAATACAGGCTTCAGTAGAGATAACATCAGTCCATTTGATGACAACACTTTTCCCTATGAAGGAAATAATAGTAGTGTAAGCATATTTTTCTGCCTTTTAACCCTTGTTTATGCTTAATGGATGCTTCTCCATCATGATTTTGGTTGACAAGATCTGTCTGTTCTCTATAATTATGCCAGTTTACACTAGGTATGATTTAGCCCATAAAGAGTTAAAGTGATGTAGGTTCATGCTTCTAGTACAATCTAGATTGTTTCAGCTCCATTTTTAGCACTGTTGCCCCTTGGCTGATTATAAAAACAGCCTGAAGAATGTGTTTAGTCTTGATATAATTCAGAGTAATTTGTGTGTGTGTGTGTGTGTGTGTGTGTGTGTGTGTGTTATGGGATAGTTTTGCTTCTGAAAATTCTTACTGTGATTTAAAAAAAGAGAATAACTATCTCTAGTATTTTACTGGTTCTCAGTTTTACTAACATCCCAGTCACAATAAGGGAACTCCCAGTAGGAACAGCCTTATCTCAGCCATCAGATAGTGAAAAATCTCCCTGAAATGCAAAAGACCCGGGTTTGATCCCTGGGTTGGGAAGATCCCCTGAAGAAGGAAATGGCGACCCACTCGTCTTCTTGCCTGGAGAATTCCATGGACAGATGAGCCTGGCAGGCTACAATCGATGGGGTCGCAAAGAGTAGGAAATGACTAAGACTTTCACTTTCAATCACAGTAGCAACTAAATGTATACTTCTGTGTACATTCCCCCAAAATAAATCTATCCTTTCACTGATAAGTTGAAAAAAAAAAAAAACACACAAAAGAGTGAGTCAGCTCTTCCTCCTAGGTTGACAAGCTCCAGGTCCAGTCATGTGGGAGCCAAGACTTGGCCCTTGGACCCAGGTTGGATTTAAGGCCCCACGACTTGCTTTGGTCAGATGTCTCTTTGCAGCAACATACAGGAAGTATGTTTTCCACCATGTGGATTAATCAGAGGTTAACTTGGTAATACCTGAGCACATCCCTCAGGGATGTTTTTGACATAGAGGAATGACACATAGGAAACGGTAGGACAGAGAATACGACACGTTCCTACAGAGAAAGTCTTTTGATAAAGGTTTTGCACAGTCTAGACTCTACCTTGATCATCAGTGAGTAGGACGTTTATGATTTGAATATGTGTATGCATTTTCAGATTTATTGATACTGACTCTCTGATTTCACACTGACTACATCTGTCATCACTTTATCACCTTTTATAAGATGACGCTTTCACTGTCGCTCTTTTAGGAGAGTGTTAGGTAAAAAATGAGTCTGATCGTGAGCAGATTTGTGATGACAGTCACACAGACTGTAAATCACAGTCCCTATTCCACTGTACTTTTCAGAGTGTTTTCAAAGGCCTTTGTACTTATTGACTAGCCAAGCATCTCTAAATACTCAGTAGGGGCAGAGGGTTTTATTTATCAATTTAATTTGGATGCTATCTGCTAGAAATGCATAAGTAATTTAGCATACTTGATAAGTAATTTAGTACACTTGGTATAGCTTCTAAAAGATTATTCTGTGTGAAGATTACACTATTCATTAAGATTCTTAGAGTTATGGTTCATATAAAAACAAACACTAAAAGAGATGGAAGCTAACATTATACATTCTTCCAACCTCAGCAGAGTGATTGAAACCATGAAAATGTGGGAGACTAATCTCTTTTATTGTTATGTTAATGCAAAATATTTTACATCTTCAGCATTCTGGATAGCATCACATGGGTAGATTTTTTAAAAAATTGCCTTTCTGTGTGTGTGCAAGAATTAGATACACAATTCTTAGTAGAAACAGTTATCTACTATCTTTATACTGTTTGTGCACCTTATGGCCTTATGTCATGTCTCTGCATTCGATGGCTGTAGGACTTTTTCTGTATTTCCTAAGATGTAATGTGTTCTGAAATTTGAACTAAGATTTTAAAAACCTGGGCCCTCATTTAAGATATGCCACTTACCAATAAAGGTCAATAAACCTTGAACATTTATAACTTTTATGATGCTCACAGTAAGTTCAGTCAGTTCATCCACTCAGTCGTGTCCGACTCTTTGCAATCCCATGGACTGCAGGACACCAGGCCTCCCTGTGCATTGCCAGCTTCCAGAGTTTACTCAGACTCATGCCATTGAGTTGGTGATGCAATCCAACCATCCCATCCTCTGTCATGCCCGTCTCCTCCTGCCCTCACTCTTTTCCAGCATCAGAGTCTTTTCCAATGAGTCAGCTCTTCACATCAGGTGGCCAAAGGATTGGAGTTTCAGCTTCAGCATCAGTCCTTCCAATGAATATTCAGGACTGATCTCCTTTAGGATGGACTGGTTGGATATCCTTGCAGTTCAAGGGACTCTCAAGTCTTCTCCAACATCACAGTTCAAAAGCATCAATTCTTCAGCATTCAGCTTTCTTTATGGTCCAGCTCTCACATTCATACTCTACGACTGGAAAAACCATAGCTTTGACTAGACGGATCTTTGTCAGCAAAGTAACATCTATGCTTTTTAATACTCTGTCTAGGTTGGTCATAACTTTTCTTCCAAGGAGCAAGCACCTTTTAATTTCATGGCTGCAGTCACCATCTGCAGTGATTTTGCAGCCTAATAAAATAAAGCGATGCTCACATTTCCATCTATAAACTGGGGCAAGAAATTCTTGTCCCCACTTGCTTCCTAGGATTGAATTGAATGTAATATATGAAAGCATTTAAAGTTGTAAAGGTCAATGCAGAAATAAAATGTAGTTGTTTGAAATCTATTAAGTTGAACTTTGAAAAATGACTTGACTTCTGTTATTGACGTCTTATCATGCATGGAATGTGGTCAGTCAAAATACACTTCTGAGTATCTTTTAGCTAATCCACTCTTATCATCATGAGTTTGTCAATAAATTAGGCACCTAACATTTTCCAGTGAGTAGATTCCAAGTGCATCATGCCATCCTCCAAGGCTGGAATGTTGAGTCCGGCTTCTGGCCTTAACGGATGGTGATCACTTGTAGCATGTGATTGCAGCTCCCAGAATGGGCAAGAGTTTGGTCTGTTTTATTCACTGATGAATTTCAAGCACCTAAAACAGTAATTAGCCTTTCAGCAAGAAAGAATTTCTCCCCTAAAGTACTGAAAAGATCTGCATACAAGTGGAAAATGTGATCAACTGTCCATGGCCTTTTCCAAAATAGTGGTTCAAATGCTGGTAGACTTGGCTGTTTCATAAAGTTCTTTTATATATAGATCACATTCATGCCTCAGGGCTTAAACACCTTCAGTGAAGTTCAAGGGAATAAACAACACATTTCCTTACAATCCCTTTTCCCATCATTGAGAGCCTACATTTGCTTATATTATTTTTATTAGTAAACATTGTGTGTGTGTATATATATAGAGAGAGAAAGAAAAAAAATTGAAAGAATTAGTCACTCGGTCGTGTCTGACTCTTCGTGACCCCGTGGACTGTAGCCCACCAAGCACCTCTGTTCATGGAATTCTCCAGGTAAGAATACTGGGGTGGCTTGTCATTCTTTTCTCCAAGGGATCTTCCCTATCCAGGGATCTAACATGGTATCCTGCATTGTAGGCAGATTCTTTACCATCTGAGCCACCAGGGAAACCC